>PVJN01005245.1:0-83306 GCA_004026805.1 Lasiurus borealis | reverse complement strand
TAATTCTTAGGGGGAAAGGGGTGAAGGGTATACAGGGAGAGACTGGACAAAAATCATACACCTATGGATGAGATCAATGGGAGGGAGCTAAGGGCAGAGGGAGGGTGGGAGCTGGGTGGAGGGGTACTATGGAGGGGAAAAAAAGAGAAACAAATGTAATAATCTGAATAATAAAGATTTAATTAAAAAAAAAAAAGACTGCTTTTGCTGTGTCCCATAGATTTTGGATTGTTGTGTGTCATTGTCATTTGTTGCCATGATGTTTTTCATTTCTTCCTTGATCTCTCTGCTTACTCATTGTTTAATAGCATGCTGTTTAGTCTCTATGTGTTTAATTTCTTTGTATTGTTTTTATTGTAGTTGATTTCCAGTTTTATGCCACTGTGATCTGAGAAGATGCTTGAAAGGTTCCCAGAAGGGAGAGCATGTGCAAAAGCACAGTTATGCAGGAATGGGCATATCCTAGGAATAAGAAAAAGGTCTCTGAAACACTAGTGTGGGAGTTTTGAGGAATAAAAACACTAGCAGGACATGAAAGTAGAGCAAACAGATTTGAAACTCTTTATAGTAAACTCTTTATAGTAAACATATGTTGTCTACCGATTGCTGGGTCTTTTCAGTACTCCTAGCTAGAGAGGCTGACAACACTACTTTTAGCCATAGCTGTGGACAAGTGAGCCAGGTCTAGCCAATCAGAGTGTTTCATATACTAGCCCAAGTGATGGGTCCAGGAGTAGATGAACAATCCAAGCTGGGCCAATAAGAATCCTTGTCAGGACTATCAGAAGATGCAATCAAAATACTCCTCAGGGCTAACAGCAGGTCCAGTCAGAATGCCTATCAGTGCTAACAATAGGTCCAATCAGAAAACTCCTCAGGGCTACCAGCACTTACAGTTTTTTGTGTGTGACTTATTTAGTCACAAAGCCCCTGTGTTCAAAACGGGATAATAAGGCATGCACATAATCAAATACGCATGCTATTTGTGATACATAACTCATGATATCCTCTAAGCATAACATTCCATGGGCCTACACTGTATGGCAGTTCTGTAAGATTCAGAGAGTACAAGGTAAGCATGTTATATATTTAATTTAAATATTTTTATTATTCAGATTACATTTGTTTCTCTTTTTTTCCCTTCCATAGCTCTCCTCCACCCAACTCCCACCCTTCCCTATGCCCTTACCTCCCCCACATTGACCTCATCCATAGGTGTATGATTTTTGTCCAGTCTCTCCCTGCACCCCTGAGACTGGTTTGGCTCAGTGGACAGAGCATTGGCCTGCGGACTGAGGGGTCCTGGGTTTGATTCCTGTCAAGGGCATGTATCCTGGTTGCGGGCACAACCCCAGTGGGGGGTGTGCAGGAGACGGCTAATCAATGTCTCTCTCTCATTGATGTTTCTGACACTCTATCCCTCTCCCTTCCTCTCTGTAAAAAAAAATCAATGAAATATATTTAAAAAAAAGAAAGGATATGATAGAGAGTGAAGGAACAATAGAGAAGAGTGTAGATGTGTGTGGTGTGTATGAGCTATGGACAGTTAGATTCTGCAGGTCCTCCAAGGGGCTGCCAAACTGGGCAGTCTTAGACATCAGAGCCCTGTGAACAAAGTGAACACTTCTGGGTGGTCAGTGTGGGCACAGAAACAAGGCCATCTTTAGAAACAGAGCTGCTTGTGTCTAGGATCCTGGCCTCAGCACCATCTAGTTGCATCTCAGACGCAAACCAGGACCCTGCAGCCTTTGAGAACAGAGAACTGCAAACACAGCTTCAGATCAACAGAGGGGAAGAATGAACAGCCAGACTTCCTGGCTGCAGATTTCTGTGAGTCTAAGAGCCTATCCCCCTCCCTGCAGGAGCTCAGATAGTGCCATAGAACTGATAGACTCAGCCCTCATTCGGCCACAGTACCCCTATGGGAATTTGAGCTTGGGAGTGCACGCACAGACTGCATTGCTGCTGTAGGAATTTGAGCCTGCACTCACACAGAGACTGGAATCTGCTCCTTGCAACAAAATTGGGTGACCAAACCTGAAGTGCACACAGCGCGGCAGTGCCACCTGACTTCAATTCTGGGCAGGCACACATGGAAGTCTGCAATGAAAATGGAGTGTTTTCTGCAGTGCACACGGGTCTGTTTTTTGCAGCACACATGGAAGTCTGTTTTCTGCAGCACACATGGAAGTCTGTTTTCCACAATGCAGGCATGCCACAGTGCTACTGTGCAACCCAGTCCCCCATGAAGACCGGGACCCAGATCATCCTGACAAGAGGCAGCACTGAGCACCACTGACTTGACTCTGTTTCTTCTCATATGTGCCTGGGTCCCTTACTCAGCACATTCACGCTAAGAGCCAGCAAGGATTAGAAAATCTATTTGAAGAAATAATGATAGAAACCAAGATGGTGGCATAGGTGAACATCTCAATTGCTGCCTCGCACACCAATTCCAAAACTAAAACACAGAATGGACACCATCAAGAACCACAGGAAAGTTGGCTGAGTAGAAATTATACAACTAGAAGGAAAGAGAGGAGCTCACAGAGACTCAGAAGAGCTGCAAAAAACTGAGGTACGGAGATGTGCATGTGGAGAGAGCGGGTGGCGGAGTGACTGGCTGGCTTCCTCTGGTGAGAGGGAGATGGAGACTTCCAACTGAACTGAACCCCTTATCCTACAGCACTGATCCCCAGTTCCAGGCGAGACTCATACGGGGGGAGTCTGGACTGTGAAAAGGGAGAAGTGCATGGAAATGTAGGGGAGCCATGAAAGGGTAGAGGTCTGGGGGCGTGCACACCACTACATGCAGAAGATGGACTGCTAATTGTGCTGCTGGCTTTCTCTAGTGGGTGGGAGACAGAGTCTCCCAAGTGAACCACTTCTACTTGCACTGAACCCCAGTTTCGGGTGAGACCTTGGTGACCCAGACTCATATAAGTCCCGGAGCACAAGAAAACTGGAAAGGCTTAGGTCTAGAGGCACAGACACTTGAGCGCACAGAGATGGCTGCAGCGATTACCGAGAGACACTTGAGACCCAGGGGCTGTGTAGGGCTTGGATGACTGGAAGCCAAGGCAGTCTGCTAAGCCCTGAGACTCAACCCCTTCCAAGCTGAACAGAGAGGATTTTGCAGTTTTTCAAGTCTTGTATCATAAGGCTGATTCCAACACAGAAGTTCTCCTGGCATAGTGAAAATGTAGAGACAAAGGAACAGATCATAAATGAAAGAAATGGAGGAAAACAAATGACTGGATATAGAGTTCAAAACCATGGTTATAAGGTTTTTCAAGAATTTCCTAGAAAAGATGGATAAATTTAGCGAGACTCAAGAGGAGATGAAAAATGACCAAATAGAAATTAAACATACACTGACTGAAATAAAAAATATTATACAGAGACCTAATAGCAGACTAGAGGAACGCAAGAATCAAGTCAAAGATTTGAAATACAAAGAATCAGAAAACACTCAACTGGAAAACCAAGAAGAAAAAGAATCCAAAAATGTGAAGATAGTAGTACAAGGAGCCTCTGGGACAACTTCAAGCATACCAACTTCAGAATTATGGGGGTACCAAAAGAAGAGATAGAGCAAGATACTGAAAACCTATTTGAAGATTTCCCACATCTGGTGAAAGAAATAGACTTACTAGTCCAGGAAGTACACAGAACCCCAAATAAAAGGAATCCAAAGAGGACTACACCAAGACACATCATAATTAAAATACCAAGAGCAAAAGACAGAGAATGTTAAAAGCAGCAAGAGAATAACAATTAATTACTTATAAGGGAGTACCCATATGATTGTTAGCTGATTTCTTAACAGAAACTATGCAGGCCAGATGGAAGTGGGAAGAAATATTCAAAGTGACGAATAGCAAGTACCTACAACCAAGATTACTCTATCCAGCAAAGCTATCATTGAGAGTGAAAGGGCGGATGAAAAGCTTCAAAGATAAGAAAATAATTAAAGGAGTTCATCGCCACCAAACCAGTATTATATGAAGTGCTGAAAGGTACTATTTAAGAATAGGAAGGCGAAAAAGGTAAAGATAAAAATATGAACAACAAATATATATCTATCAACAAGTGAATCTAAAAATTAAATGAATTAAAAATCTGATGAACAGAATAAACTGGTGAAAATATAGAATCAGGAGCATAAAAAGGGAGTGGACTGACAATTCTCCGGGAAAAAGGGGTGAAGGGCAGGCAGGGAAAGACTGGATAAAAATCATACATTTATGAATGAGGACAATGCGGGAGGAGGTAAGGGTAGAAGGAGGGTTGGGAAACGGATGGGGGAGAGCAATGGGGGAAAAAAGAGAAACAAATGTAATAATCTGAACAATAAACATTTAATAAAAAAGAAAGAAAGGAAGAAAGGAAGAAAGAAAGACAAAACTTCCTGGACATGGGGAAGAAAAACAGTTACGCAAGTAGAGAGAGCCCCAAGCAGGATCAATCCCAAAAGACCCATACCAAGACACGTCATAATTTTAATGGCAAATATTAATGACAGAGAGAATCTTTTTTTTAAAATAAATTTTATTGATTTTTTTTACAGAGAGAAAGGGAGAGGGATAGAGAGTTAGAAACATTGATGAGAGAGAGACATTGATCAGCTACCTCCTCTATGTCCCCTACAGGGGATGTGCCTGCAACCAGGATACATGCGCTTGACCGGGAATGGAACCTGGGACCTTTCAGTTCGCAGGCCGAAGCTCTATCCACTGAGCCAAACCTGTTTTGGAGAAAGAGAGAATCTTAAAGGTGGAAAGAAAGAGACAGAGGGTTACCTACAAAGGAACCCCCATCAGATTATCAAATGATTTCTCAACAGAAACCCTCAAGCTAGAAGGGAATGGAAGGAGGTATATAAAGTGTTGCAAAACAAAGGACTAAATCCAAGGATACTATATCCAGCAAGACTATCAATCAAAATTGAAGGGGAAATCAGAAACTTCACAGACAAAAAAAAAGCCTAAGGGAGTTTATCACCTCCAAATCAGAAATGCAAGAAATGCTAAAGGGAATATTGTAAAAAGAAGAAATAAAAAGATAAGAAGGAACACAGACACAAAAATAGATATGACTACAAAGAAGTACCTTGCAGTAATAACTTTAAATGTAAACAGACTAAATGCTCTAATCAAAAGATATCGAGCAGTTGAATGGATAAAAAAACATGACCCATATATATGCTGTGTACAAGAGACCCACCTCAGAACAAGGGATTCACACATATTGAAAGTAAAGGGATGGAAAAATGTCTTTTAGGCAAGAGGAAATGAAAAAAAACAAAAAAAAAGCTGGAGTAGCAATATTTATATCTGACAAAATAGACATCAAAGTAAAAGCCATAACAAGAGATAAAGAAGACCACTTCATAATACTAAAGGGATCGATACAATAAGAGGATATAACCCTAATAAACATATATGCACCCAATGCAGGAGGACCCAAATACATAACAAAACTCCTGGAAGATATCAAGGGAGAGATTGACAACAGTACAGTCCATAGTAGGGGACTTTAATACACCACTGACATCACTGGATAAATCTAGACAAAAAAATCAGCAAAGACACAGGAATCCTAAATGACTCACTACATCAGTTGGATTTAACTGACATTTCAGAACATTGCATCCCAAAGCCACGAAATATATGTTCTTCTCAAGTGCACATGGGACATTTTCAAAAATAGACTATATATTGGGTCACAAGCAAAGTCTCCCCAAATTCAAGAAGACTGAAATAATACCAAGCATCTTCTCAGACCACAATGCCATAAAATTAGAAATAAACTACAATAAAAACAATCCAAAAATTTCAAACCCTTGGAAGCTGAATAGCATGCTATTAAATAATGATTGGGTTACCAATGAAATCAAAGAAGAAATTAAAAGCATCCTGGAAACTAATGACAACAAAAACACAACAATCCAAAATGAAAGCAGTCCTGAGAGGGAATTTCATAGCTCTAAAGGCCTACTTCAAAACGCAAGAAAATATCCAATACCATTTCTTTCTTTAAAAAAAAAAAATATTTTATTGATTTTTCACAGAGAGGAAGGGAAAGGGATAGAAAGCCAGAAACATCGATGAGAGAGAGAGACATCGATCAGCCACCTCCTGCACGCCCCCTACTGGGGATGTGCCTGCAACCAATGTACATGCCCTTGACCGGAATCAAATCTGGGACCCTTCAGTCCCCAGGCCGGCACTCTATCCACTGAGCCAAACCAGTTTCAGCCAAAAACCATTTTTGATAAAATTCTCAGCAAGGTGGGAATAGAAGGATCATACCTCAACACAATAAAAACTCATAGCCAATATCATACTCAATCGACAAAAACTAAGAACTAAGAACAGGAATAAGACAAGGGTACCCACTCTTACCACTCCTGTTTAACATAGTAGTGGAAGTACTTGCCATTGCCATCAGACAAAAAGAAGAAATAAAAGGCATCCAAATTGGAAAAGAAGAAGTAAAATTGTCCTTATTCACAGATTGACATAATATTGTACATAGAAAACCCTAAGGACTCCATCAAAAATTATACTTACTAAATGAATTTGGCAATGTAGCAGAGTACAAATTTAATGCCAAGAATACTATGGCATTTCTTCAATGGTAAAATTATAGAAAGAGAGACTGAAAAAGCAATTCCACTTACCATCACACTGAAAAAAATTAAGATACCTAGGTATAAACTTAAAAGAGGTAAAAGACCTATATGCCAAAAACTACAGGACACTGAAAAAAGAAACAGTGGAAGACATAAACAGATGGAAGAACATAATCATATTTATGGATTGGTAGAATCAACATCATCAAAATGTCCATACCACCCAAATCAATCTACAGATTCACTGCACTCCCCATTAACATACCAATAGCATATTTTACAGACCTACAATGAACTTTCCAAAAATTCATTTGGAATAAAAAAAACAAGTCCCTGAATAGTGGCAGCAATCCTGAGAAAGAAGAACAAAGTAGGTGGGATCTCAATACCAGATTTCAAGCTGTTTCACAAAGCCACTGTTCTTAAAACAGTACTGGCATAAGACCAGATATATAGATCAATGGAATAGAATAGAGAACCCAGAAATCAACCCAAACCACTATGACAAATTATATTTGCCAACAGAAGCATGAACATAAAATGGAGTCCAGACAGTCTCTTTAACAAATGGTGTTGGGAAAATTTGACAGATACATGCAAAATAATGAAAGTGGACAACCAACTTAAAATATACACAAAAATAAACTCAAAATGAATACATGATTTAAACATAAGATGGGAAACCATAAAAATACTAAAGGAATCCACAGGCAGCAAAATCTCAGACATATACCAGAGTACTTCTTCACCGATACTGCTCCTAGGGCAATGGAAACTAAAGAGGAAATAAACAAATAGGACTACATAAAAATAAAAAAGCTTTTCCATAGTAAAAGAAACCATTAACAAAACAACAAGGAGAACACTATGGGAGAACATATTTGCCAATGTCATCACCAATAAGGGTTTAATCTCCAACATTTACAGGGAACTCATACAATTTAATAAAAGGAAGATAATCCAATAAAAAAATGGGCAAAGCACCTAAATAGAAACTTTTTGAAGGAGGACATAAGGAAGGCCAAGAGACATGAAAACATGCTCAAAGTCACTATCCGAGAGATGCAAATCAAAACAACAATGCAGTATCATCTCACACTTGTCAGAATGGCTATCATCAACAAACACAAGAGTTGGTGAAGATATGGAGAAAAAGGAACCCTCATGCACTGCTGGTGGGAATGCAGACTGGTGCAGTCACTGTGGAGGACAGCATGGAGTTTCCTCAAAAATAAAAATGGAACTCCCATTTGACCCAGTAATCCCACTTCTAGGATATATTCCAAGAAACTAGAAACACCAATCAGAAAGGATATATGCACCCCTATGTTCATAGCAGCACAATTTACCATCGGTATGATTTGGAAACAACCTATGTGCCCATCAGCAGATGAGTGGATTAAAAAGCTGTGGTCTATACAATGGAATACTATGCTGAAGTAAAAAAAAAAAAGTTCCATTTGCAACTGCATGGATGGAATTGGAGAGCATTATACTAAGTGAAATAAGCCAGTCAGAAAAAGATAAATACTACATGATCTCACTCATTTGTGGAATAAAATGAACAATATAAACCGATGAACAGGGACAGATCCAGCGACAGAAGTATCCATCAGACTACCAAACCTCAGAGTGAAAATAGGGAGGAGAGATCAATCAAAGGACTTGTATGCATGAATATAAGCCTAACCAATGGACACAAACACCAGGAGAGAGTGTTGAGGGCATGAATGGGGTGAGGATTTGGGGCATTAATGGAAGGATGAGGACACATATGTAATACCTTAATCAATAAAGAAATTTAAAAAAAGAAAGGATATGATTAAGTTATTTGGTCCTATTTCTTAAAATGCCATTGATTTCTTTCTGAATTCGAAGCAAGCTCTGGTTCATATGGACAGCATGACTTTCTCTGGCTGTCAGCCCCCCCATTTATACAGTTTTAAATATAACATGCTTGGGGGAGAATCCAAGATGGTGGCATAGGTAAACACCTACGCTGCTGCCTTGCACAACAATTTCAAAACTACAACTAGAAGACAGAACGGACAGCATCCAGAACCACAGGAAAGCGGGCTGAGTGGAAATTCTACAACTAGAAGGAAAGAGAGGGGCTCATGGAGACCCAGAGGAACTGCAAAAATCTGAGGTATGGAGACGTGTGTGTGGAGAGAGTGGGTGCCAGAGTACCTGGCTGGCTTTCTCTGTCGGGAGATGGAGACTCCCAACTGCTTTGAACCCCTTATCCTATGGCACTGAACCCCGGGTCCAGGGAAGACTCCTACCAGGAGAGTTTGGACTGTGAAAAGGGAGAAGTGCACGGAAATTTAGGGGAGTTGCAAAAGAGCAGAGGTCTGGTGGTGTGCATAGCACTGTGCGTAGAAGACCAACTGCTGATTGTGCCTCTGGCTTTCACAAGTGGGCAGGAGACAGAGCCTCCCAACTGTGCCACTTTTAACTCCCCTAAACCCCAATTTTGGGCGAAACTCTGGGGACCCAGCCTCATATGGTCCCAGAGCACAGGGGAGCCGGAAAGGCAGTGGTCTAGAGGCACTGCATCCATGCACAGGGACCGCTCCAGGGATTGTCCAGAGTCACATGAGACCCAGGGACCCTGGAAGGTGGGGCCAATGGGAAGACAAGGTGGTCCGTTAAACCCTGAGACTCCACCCATCCCAAGCTCAACAGAGAGGCTTCTTCGGTTTTGCAAGTCTGCTATCATAAGGCTGAATCCAACCAGAAGTTCTCCAGCATAGTGAAAATGCAGAAGCAAAGGAAGAGATCACAAATAAAAGAAATGGAGGAAAACAAAAGACTGGATATAGAGTTCAAAAACACGCGTATAAGGTTTTTCAAGAATATCCTAGAAAAGATGGATAAATTTAGTGAGACTCAAGAGGAGATGAAAAAGGACCAACTAGAGATGAAAAAGGACCAACTAAAAATTAAACATAAACTGTTTGAAATAAAAAATATTATACAGAGACCTAATAGCAGACTAGAGGAACGCAAGAATCAAGTCAAAAATTTGAAATATAAAGAATCAGAAAACACTCAACTGGAAGAAGAAGAAGAAAAAAGAATCCAAAAATGTGAAGATAATGTAAGGAGCCTCTGGGACAGCTTCAAGCATACCAATATCAGAATTGTGGGGTTGCCAAAAGAAGAGAGAGAACAAGATACTGAAAACCTATTTGAAGAAATAATGACTGAAAACTTCCCACATCTGGTAAAAGAAATAGACTTACAAGTCCAGGAAGTGCACAGAACCCCAAATAAAAGGAATCCAAAGAGGACCACACCAAGACACATCATAATTTAAATACCAAGAGCACAAGACAGAGAATATTAAAAGCAGCAAAAGAAAAACAGTTCAAACAGATGTGAAACTCCTTATAGTAAACATATGTTGTCTACCTATTGCTGGGTCTTTTCAGTACTCCTAGCTGGAGAGGCTGACAACACTACTTTTAGCCATAGCTGTGGACAAGTGAGCCAGGTCTAGCCAATCAGAATGTTTCATATACTAGCCCAAGTGATGGGTCCATGAGTAGATGAACAATCCAAGCTGGGCCAATAAGGGAGCACCCATAGGATTGTCAGCTGGTTTCTCAACAGAAACCATGCAGGCCAGATGGGAGTGGCAAGAAATATTCAATCTGATCAATAGCAAGAACCTACATCTAAGAATACTCTATCCTGCAAAGCTATCATTCAGAATTGAAGGGCAGATAAAGAGCTTCACAGATAAGAAAAAACTAAAGGAGTTCATCAACTCCAAACCAGTTTTATATGAAATGCTGAAAGGTACTCTTTAAGAAGAGGAAGAAGAAAAAGGTAAAAGATAAAAAATTATGAACAACAAATACATATCTATCAACCAGTGAATCTAAAACTAAAGTGAATTAAAAATTTGATCAACAGATTTAAACTTTTGAATATAATAGAATCAGGAGCACAGAAAGGGAGTGGACTGATAATTCTCAGGGAAAAAGAGGTGAGGGGGGTGCAGGGAGAAACTGGACAAAAATCATACACCTATGGATGAGGTCAATGTGGGGGAGGTAAGGGCATAGGGAAGGGTGGGAGTTGGGTAGAGGAGAGCTATGGGAGGGAAAAAAGAGAAACAAATATAATCTGAATAATAAAAAGATTTAAATTAAATATATAATATGCTTACCTTGTACTCTGTGAATCTTACAGAACTGCCATACATTGTAGGCCCATGGAATGTTGTGCTTATAGGATATCATGAGTTATGTATCACAAATAGCATGCGTATTTGATTATGTGCATGCCTTATTATCCCGTTTTGAACACAGGGGCTTTGTGACTAAATAAGTCACACTCACAAAACTGTAACTGCTGGTAGTCCTGAGGAGTTTTCTGATTGGACCTATTGTTAGCACTGATAGGCATTCTGACTGGACCTGCTGTTAGCCCTGAGGAGTATTTTGAATGCATCTTCTGACAGTCGTGACAAGGCTTCTTATTGGCCCAGCTTGGATTGTTCATCTACTCATGGACCCATCACTTGGGCTAGTATATGAAACACTCTGATTGGCTAGACCTGGCTCACTTGTCCACAGCTATGGCTAAAAGTAGTGTTGTCAGCCTCTCCAGCTAGGAGTACTGAAAGGACCCAGCAATAGGTAGACAACATATGTTTACTATAAGGAGTTTCACATCTGTTTGCTCTACTTTCATCTCCTGCTAGTGTTTTTATTCCTCAAAACTCCCACACTAATGTTTCAGAGACCTTTTTCTTATTCCTAGGATATACCCAATCCTGCATAACTGTGCTTTTGTACATGCTCTTCCTTCTGGGAACCTATTTCCTCCTCTCATGGAAAGCTTTCACTAATTCTTTAACACTTAGTTCAAATTTGCTTCCTCTTTGGGGTCTGCCCTGACTTCTGCTGGTAGAATAGTTGCTCAGACCTTAAACTTTTACAGTTCTTTATTTGTTTATGTCATGGCTGCTTCTATTCCAAAGTAGTTGCTTTCTTGTTTACTTTCCCTCACTATTCTCTAGTCTCCTTTAGAGTAGGGACTGTGTCTTAATCCATTCGGCCCCCCTACCCCCCCCCCCAGTGCTTAGTGTAAGAAAAAGACTGTTACAAAGCAGATCTCCATGAAAAGTCAGTGTCATCAAATAGTGTTTTCAAGCTGCCTTCTCTAATATGACAAAAGGATGCTTTTATAAAGGAATCCATATTTGGGATATCATTGGAGGCATCAGAATTTTCAGCTTCTTCTTTCTCAAGCACTTGGCTTTTTCTGAAACCAATGAAATGCAAAACTTAGAGAAGTAACATTTTGAATTCAGATAAATTTTCAATAGTCTATATCCTAAGATCAAGTACACTGTCTACAGGTGAGTCCTGTGGACATGCAATGGACACCATTTCTCAACTTGCCCACTGGGCAGATCAGCCTGGGGTCTGCTATCTCAGCAGGTACATGTATCATGATTGTGAGGCTGTTCCTGTGTCAACTTTTTAAAAAATATATACATATATTTTATTGGTTTTTTTACAAAGAGGAATGAAAAGGGATAGAGAGAAACATCGATGAGAGAGAAACATCTGTCAGCTGCCTCCTGCACAACTCCTACTGGGGATGTGCCCACAACCAAGATACATTCCCTTGACAGGAATTGAACCTGGGACTTTCAGTCTGCAGGCCGACGCTCTAACCACTGAGTCAAACCAGTGAGAGCCTGTGTTACCTTTTGGCTTGATATTTCCTCTCACAATTTTATGCTCATTTGTAGCTGTCCAACAGGTGCAGGAAAACAAAGGATATGATCCTATGGTTACCTGTAGACCCCTGTCCAACTTTGCATATGGAGAAGGTCTAGGTTGACACATGCAAGACGAAAGAACTACTGCTCAGACCTCTGCCTTCAGAAAAACGCTCCAGGGAAGGGGAGCCACTACAGGCAATTTCCATGTTAGAAACAGGGGTCTGCAAGCTTCTCTCATACTGAATGTATGTAATTCCTGGGTCCCAACAAGAAAAATACTTTAAAAAATGGAACTAAAGTATACAAAATGAAAGCGATAACAAGCAAAAATACATAAAAATCAATTATCCATGAGATAATGGTATGAATGTATGAATTAGGCTGAAGAATAAAAACAACAGAATTAAATATTACGATTCAGAATTGCAAGAAGAAACCTTTATTGTCAGTCTCTCTGTTCTACTTTGCAAAATTGTGACACTTTTTTTTCCAACCATACTTTAGATTTAATCTTTAAATCTTGACTGTTCACCAAGGAAATGAAAGTATACAGATCATTTTGTACAGTTCTACTTGAAATACTGTTTTCTCCAGATAAATCACACTCTTAGCTATTATTTGTGGTTTGATATTACGTTAAAGTATAGACAGGGCTCCATGTTTGTTTGTTTGTTTGTTTGCTAGCGACCTTGCTAGCAGTTTTCAAGCTGTGGGTCGAGACCCACAAGTTGAGAACCGCTGCTGTAGAGCCTGAGACCATCAGAAAACACAGATATTTACATTATGATTCATTAACAGTAGCAAACTTACAGTTATGAAATAGCAACAAAATAATTTTATGATTGGGGATCACCACAACATGAGGAACTGTATTAAAAGGTCACAGCATTAAAAAAGGTTGAGAACCACTGGTCTATCATTTTGTTCATCAGTTTATAATGTTCTTTATTATCCACAAATGAGTGATACCATGTGGTGTTTCTCCTTCATTGACTGGCTTATTCACTTAGCATAAGGCTCTCCAGTTCCATCCAGGTTGCTGCAAATGGTAAGAATTCCATCTTTTTAATGATAGCATAGAATTCCATTGTGTAGATGTACCACAGTTTTCTGATCCACTCATCTGCTGATGGGCACCTAGGCTGTTTCCAAATTGTAGCTATTGTAAATTGTGCTGCTATGAACATAGGGGTGCAGAAATCCTTTCTGATTGGTATTTGTAATTTCTTAGGATATATTCCTAAGAATGGGATTGCTGGGTCAAATGGGAGATCCATTTTTAGTATTTTGAGGAAACTCCATACTGTTCTCCACAGTGGCTGCACAAGTCTGCATTCCCACCAACAGTGCACAAGGGTTCCTTTTTCTCTGCATCCTTGCCAACACTTGTCGTTTGTTGATTTGTTGATGATAGCCATTCTGACAGGTGTAAAATGGTATCGCATTGTCGTCTTGATTTGCATCTCTCGGATAATTAGTGACTTTGAACATGTTTTCATGTGTCTCTTGACCTTCCTTCTGTCGTCTTTTGAAAAGATTCTATTTAGGTCCATTGCCCATTTTTTTTATTGGATCGTTTATCTTCCTTTTATTAAGTTGTATAAGTTGGCTGTAGATGTTGGAGGTTAAACCTTATTCAGTGATAACATTTGCAAATATGTTCTCCCTATAGTGGTCTTTCTTGTTGTTTTGTTGATGGTTTCTTTTGCTGTGCAAAGCTTTTTATTTTGATGTAGTCCCATTTGTTTATTTTCGCTTTAGCTTCCATTGCCTTTGGAGCAGTATCAATGAAGAAGTTCTTTCGGCATGTCTGAGATTGTGCTGCCTGTGGATTCCTCTAGTATTTTTATGGTTTCTCATCTAATGTTTAAGTCCTATATCCATTTTGAGTTTATTTTTGTATTTGGTGTAAGTTGGTGGTCCAGTTTCATTTTTTTGCATGTATCTGTACAATTTTCCAAACACCATTTATTGAATAGGCTATCTTCGCTCCATTGTATGTTCATGTCTCCTTTGTCAAATATTAATTGAGGATAGTGGTTTGGGTGGATATCTGGGTTCTCTATTCTATTCCATTGGTCTATATGTCTGTTCTTGTGCCAGTACCAGGCTGTTTTGAGAACAGTTGCTTTGTAATATAGCTTGAAATCTGGTATTGATATCCCACCTACTTTATTCTTCTTTCTCAGAATTGCTGTGGCTATTCGTGGTCTTTTTTGATTCCAGATGAATCTTTGAAGAATTCTTTCTAGGTCTGTGAAATATATCGTTGGTATTTTAATGGGTAGTGCATTGAATCTATAGATTGCTTTGGGTAGTATGGACATTTTATTTTTTAATTAAATCTTTATTATTCAGATTATTACATTTGTTTCTCTTTTTTCCCCTCCATAGCACCCCTCCACCCAGCTCCAACCCTTCCCTCTGACCTTACCTCCCTCCCATTGACCTCATCCATAGGTGTATGGTTTTTGTCCAGTCTCTCCCTGTACACTCCTAATCTCTTTTCCCCTGAGAATTATCAGTCCACTCCCTTTCTGTGCTCCTGATTCTACTATATTCACCAGTTTATTCTGTTGATCAAATTTTTAATTCTTTTAATTTTTAGATTCACTTGTTGATAGATATGTATTTGTTCTTCATAATTTTTGTATTTTATCTTTTTCTTCTTCCTCTTCTAAAAGAGTAC
This sequence comes from Lasiurus borealis, assembly GCA_004026805.1. Lineage (NCBI taxonomy): Eukaryota > Metazoa > Chordata > Mammalia > Chiroptera > Vespertilionidae > Lasiurus > Lasiurus borealis. The sequence continues at coordinate 68,231 of PVJN01005245.1, read as the reverse complement.
CTTTCAGTATTTCCTATAATACTGGTTTGGAGTTGATGAGCTCCTTTAGTTTTTTCTTATCTGTGAAGCTCTTTATCTGCCCTTCAATTCTGAATGATAGCTTTGCTAGATATTCTTGGTTGTAGGTTCTTGCTATTCATTACGTTGAATATTTCTTGCCACTCCCATCTGGCCTGCATCGTTTCTGTTGAGAAATCAGCTGACAGTCGTATGGGTTCTCCCTTGTAGGTAATGAACTGTTTTTCTCTTGCTGCTTTTAATATTCTCTCTTTATCTTTTGCTCTTGGTATTTTAATTATGATGTGTCTTGGTGTGGTCCTCTTTGGATTCCTTTTATATGGGGTTCTATGTGCTTCCTGGACTTGTATGTCTATTTTTTTTTTACCAGATGTGGGAAGTTTTCAGTCATTATTTCTTCAAATAGGTTTTCATTATCTTGCTCTCTCTCTTCTTCTGGAATCCCCACAAATCTGATGTTGGTATGCTTGAAGCTGTCCCAGAGGCTCCTTACATTATCTTCACATTTTTGGATTCTTTTCTCTTCTTGCTTTTCCAGTTGAATGTTTTCTGCTTCTTTATGTTTCAAATTTTTGACTTGATTCTTGCCTTCCTCTCGTCTGTTGTTAGGACTCTGTATAATATTTTTTATTTCAGTCAGTGTCTTTAGTTGGTTCTTTTTCATCTCCTGTAGGCTCTCACTAATTTTATCCATGTTTCTAGCATATTCTTGAAAAACCTTATAAGCGTGGTTTTGAACTCTATATCCAGTCATTTTTTTTCCTGCATTTCTTTTGTTTGTGATCCCTTCCCTTGTCTCAGCATTTTCACTATGCCGGGAGAACTCCTGTGTTGGATTTGTCCTTATGATACCAGACTTGCAAAACCGAGAAGCCTCTCTGTTGAGCTTGGGATCGGAGGAGTCTGAGGACTTATGTGACCACCTTGCCTTCCAGTCGGGCCTGCCCTCTACGGCCCCTGAGTCTCATGTGACTGGGTAATCGCTGGAGCGGTCCTTGTGCATGCACACCCGCAGTGCCACAAGACCACTGCCTTTCTGGCTCCCCTGCGCTCCAGGACTACACGAGTCTAGGTCCCCAGGGTTTCACCCGAAACAGGGGCTTAGTGGAGTCAGAAGTGGCACAGTTGGGAGGGTCTGTCTCCCGCCCACTCTCGAAAGCCAACGGCACAATCAGCAATCTGTCCTGTGCGCAGTGCTGTGTGCGCCACCAGACCTCTGATCTTTTGCGCCTCCCCTAAATTTCCATTCATTTCTCTCTTTTCACAGTCCAAACTCCCCTCCCCCCATATGAGTTTCGGCTGGATCTGGGGTTTAGTGTCCTAAGATAAGGGTTCAATGCCTTTGAGAGTCTCCATTTACCTCCTGCCAGAGAAAACCAGCCAGGTATTCCGGCACCGCTCTCTCAACGCACGTACCTCAGCTTTTTGCACCTCCTCTGGATCTCTGTGAGCCCCTCTACTTCCCTCTAGCTGTAGAACTTACACTCATCCAGCTTTCCTGTGGTTCTGGATGATGTCTGTTCTGTCTTTTGTAGTTTTGAAATTGTTGTGCGGGGCAGCAGTGTACGTGTTTACCTATGCTCCCATCTTGGATTCTCCCATTTTAATGATGTTGATTCTCCCAATCCATGAGCATGATATGCTCTTCCATCTGTTTCAATCTTCCTCTATCTCTTTTTTCAGTGTCCTGTAGTTTTCTGCATATAGGTCTTTTATCTCCATAGTTAGGTTTATTCCTAGGTATCTTAATTTTTTTGGTGCGATGGCAAATGGGATTGAATATTTTGTCTCTATTTCTGAAATTTCACAATTAGTGTATAGAAATGCCACAGATTTCTTGCCATTAATTTTGTATCCTGCTACATTGCCAAATTCATTTATTAAGTCAATTACTTTTGGGATGGAGTCCATTGGGTTTTTTATGTACAGTATCATGTCATCTGCAAATAAGGACAGCTTTACTTCTTTTCCAATTTGGATGCCTTTTATTTCTTCCTCTTGTGTAATTGCAATGGCTAATACTTCCAGTACTATGTCGAACAGGAGAGGTGAGAGTGGGCATCCCTGTCTTGTTCATGTTTTTAGGGGAAATCGTTTTAGTTTTTGCCCATTGAGTATGATGTTAGCTGTGGGTTTATCATATATTCCTTTTATGATGTTGAGGTATGATTTTTCTATTCCCACTTTGCTGAGAATTTTTATCAAGAAACGGTGTTGGATTTTGTCAAATGCTTTTTCTGTCTCAATTGATACGACTATGTGATTTTTATCTCTTATTTTGTTTATGTGATGTATCACGTTTATTGATTTGCGGATATTGTACCATCCTTTCATTCCTGGGATGAATCCTACTTGGTCATGGCGTATGATCTTTCTGATGTACTTCTGGATCCGATTTGCTGGAATTTTGTTGAGGATTTTGGCATATATGTTCATGAGAGATATTGGCCTATAATTCTCTTTCCTTGTGTTGTCTTTATCTGGTTTTGGGATTAGGGTAATGCTGGCTTCATAGAAGGTGTTTGGAAGTGTTCCTTCTTCTTGAATATTTTTGAATAGTCTGAGGAGGATAGGTTTTAATGCTTCCCTGTATGCTTGGTAAAACTCTCCTGTGTAACCATCTGGTCCCAGGCTTTTGTTTGCTGGAAGCTTTTTGATGATTACTTTAATTTCTTCCATAGTTATTGGACTATTGAGATGTTTAGATTCTTCCTGATTGAGTTTTGGAAGGTTATATTTTTCTAGGAATATGTCCATTTCTTGCAGGTTGTCCAATTTGTTGGGATAGAGTTATTCATAGTATTTCCTAACAATCCTTTGTATTTTGGCGGGGTCTGTTGTTATTTCTCCTCTTTCATTTCTGAGTTCGTTTATTTGGGTCTTCTCTCTTTGCTTCTCGGTGAACCTGGCTAGAGGTCCATCAATCTTGTTTATCCTTTCAAAACCAGCTCTTGGTTTTTTTGATCTTTTGAATTGTTTCTTTTGTCACCATGTTGTTTATCTCCACTCTGATATTTACTATTTCCTTCCTTCTGCTTACACTGGGCTTTTCTTGTTGCTCAATTTCTAGCTCTTTGAGTTGTAGGGTTAGGAAATTTATTACCATTGTTTCCTGTTTTTTTTTTTTTTTCAGTGGGCTTGTAGGGCTATGAACTTCCCTCACAAGACTGCTTTCACTGTGTCCCATAAATTTTGTATTGTGTTGTGATTGTCATTTATTGCCATGATGTTTTTTATTTCTTCCTTGATATCTCTGGTTACCCAGACATTGTTTAATAGCATGCTGTTTACTCTCCATGTGTTTGATTTCTTTATATTGTTTTTATTACAGTTGATTTCCAGTTTTATGCCATTGTGGTCTGAGAAAATGCTAGATATAATTTTTATCTTCTTGAATTTGAAGAGACTTTTCTTATGACCCAACATATGATCTATCTTTGAAAATGACCCATGTGCACTGGAGAAGAATGTATATTTTGTGGCTTTGGGGTGAAATGTTCTGAAGATGTCAATTAATTCTGTCTGGTCTAGTGAGTCATTTAGGATTGATGTTTCTTTCCTGATTTTTTGTTTAGAGGATTTTTTCAGTGGTGACAGTAGGGTATTAAAGTCTCCTACTATGATTGTATTGCTGTCAATCTCTCCCTTAATATCCTCCAGGAGTTTTTTTTTTATGTATTTAGGCTCCTATATTGGGTATGTATATGTGTACCAGAGTTATTTCTTCTTGTTGGATTGTTCTCTTTAATATTATGAAGTGGTCTTTTTTATCTCTTGTTATGTCCTTTACTTTGAGATCTAATTTGTCAGATTAAGTATTGATACCCCTGCTTTTTTTTTCATTTTCATTTGCCTGAAATTCCATCTTCCATCCCTTCACCCTCAATCTGTGTGTATCTCTTTTTCTGAGGTGGGTTTCTTGTAGACAGCAGGTATATGGATCATGTTTTCTTATCCAATCAGTTACCCTATGTCTTTTAATTGGAACATTTAATCCATTTACATTTAAAGTTTTTATTGCTAGGTACTTATCTGTCCCTATTTTTAGTCTTTATCCTCGAGTTTCTTCTTCGCTCCTCTTTCTTTTTATTACAGCAGATCGTTTAACATTTCTTGCATTGTTGGTTTGGTGGTAATATATTCCCTTAGTCTGTGAAGCTTCTGATTTCACCTTCAATTTTGATTGAAAGCCTTGCAGGTTACAGTATTCTTGGATTCAGACCCTTCCTTTGCATGACTTTGTATATTTCATTCCATTTCATTGTGACCTGATGAGTTTCCGTTGAGAAATCAGTTGCTAATCTTATGGGAATTCCTTTGTAAGGTAGCTTTCTGTCTCTCTCTAGCCACTTTTAAGATTGTTACTTTGTTGTTGGTGTTTGCCAATTTAATTATAATGTGCCTTGGTGTCGGATTTTTGGGGTTCATTTTTCTTGGGACTCTGTGAGCTTCTTGGATATGTGTGGATTTTTTCTTTTCTATATTAGGGAAGTTTTCTGTCATTATTTCTTCAAACAGGTTTTCTATTCCTTGCTCAGTTTCCACTCTTTCTGGAACCCCAATTATGTGGATGTTGTTTTGTTTCGTGTTATTCCAAAGTTCCCTTAGGCTCTCCTCTTGCTTTTTAATTTTTTTTCACTTCCTCTGTTATTCTGCTTGGCACTAATGTTTCCCAGTAGGGAGGGTATTGCAATTCCCTGTGTTCCACTGCTGAGGTGTGTTTTAATCTCTTTATTCTTTTGTGGTTATGCGAGAGTCAATTTGTGCGACATCCACTGGGTGGCAGTGTTTCGGAATTGACCTCTGAGACTAAGCACAGGACCTCTCTAGGCTGTGCTTAGATCCTGTTACTCTGTGGTTTTCAATACTGGTTTGTGGGGATTTGAGCATCTGGGACACTGTAATAACTCTCAGGCTGTCCTTCTGCTTCAGATCAAAATGAGTTGTTTTCTAGAGCTCCCCTGTATCAACAGCTCCGAGAGTCCCCTTCCACACTTAGAGATCACACCCTGCCCCACATCCATGGATCTCTCCAGAAGCAGCTTTCTCGCAGCCTGGTTCCCACAGTGTGTGCGTCTATGTTCTGCGGGACAGAAGACCTCATTTTATTTCAGGTGAAATCTGATCTTTCCGTGTGCCATGTGGAGCTCCTCTGAGTCCATGTGTCTGTGCCAATTGGAGAGTGGTGTTCTGGGTCCCCCAGCTGTTCGGTGGGTGCTGCAGCTGCAGCTTTCAGACTGCCGCAGACATCTACCTCCCTCTGCAAGATGGTGTGGTCTCTGCGTTCATGCTGGTGGCTCGGGCAGACAAAAACCCCATGGCAGTGGGGCTGCCTGGTCAGGGGAGCCCTGTCCAGCAGTCCCTCACCTTCTCTTGAAGGATAACTGACTCTTAACTTGCCAACAGACACTCCCAGTGTGACTCTCAGCTGCTCTCTCTTCCTCTGCCCAGCTACAAGGCTCCAGACATGTCCGTCTATTCCGGCACTATTTTTTTCTCTTCCCAGGCTCCATGTTTTGAACTTATTTTCTGTTGCTCCATAATGAAAAAAAAAGCCAGTAAAAGAAACCCTTAAATGTATACTAAAATAAAATTGATAATTAAGAGACAGCTGGAATTTTATAAACATACAAAAATTGAGCAAGTTTTATTTTTTATTTTTTAAAAATAAATCTTTATTACTCAGATTATTACATTTGTTTCTCTTTTTTCCCCTCCATAGCACCCCTCCACCCAACTCCCACCCTTCCCTGTACGCTTTCCTCCCTCCCATTGACCTCATCCATAGGTATGTGATTTTTGTCCAGTCTCTCCCTGTACACCCCTCATCCCTTTCCCCTTGAGAATTAACAGTCTACTTCCTTTCTGTGCTCCTGATTCTATTATATTGACCAGTTTATTCTGTTCATCAAACTTTTAATTCACTTAATTTTTAGATTCACTTGTTGATAGATATGTATTTATTCATAATTTTCTGGTTTTTACCTCTTTCTTCTTCCTCTTCTAAAAGAGTACCTTTCAGTATTTCATTTAATATTGGTTTGGAGTTGATGAGCTCCTTTAGTTTTTTCTTATCTGTGAAGCTCTTTATCTGCCCTTCCATTCTGAATGATAGCTTTGCTGGATAGATTATTCTTGGTTGTAAGTTCTTGCTATTTATCACGTTGAATATTTCTTGCCACTCCCATCTGGCCTGCATCGTTTCTGTTGAGAAATCAGCTGATAGTTGTATGGGTGCTCTCTTGTAGGTAATGAACTGTTTTTCTCTTGCTGATTTTAATATTCTCTCTTTGTCTTTTGGTATTTTAATTATGATGTGTCTTGGTGTGGTCCTCTTTGGATTTCTTTTATATGGGGTTCTGTGTGCTTCCTGGACTTGTAAGTCTATTTTTTTTTACCAGCTGTGGGAAGTTTTCAGTCATTATTTCTTTAAATAGGTTTTCAGTATCTTGCTCTCTCTGTTCTTCTGGCACCCCAACAATTCTGATGTTGGTACACTTGAAGCTGTCCCAGAGGCTCCTTACATTATCTTCACATTTTTGGATTCTTTTCTCTTCTAGCTTTTCCAGTTGCGTGTTTTCTGCTTCTTTATATTTCAAATCTTTGACTTGATTCTTGACTTTCTCTAGTCTGCTGTTAGGATTCTGTATAATATTTTTTATTTCAGTCTGTGTATGTTTAATTTCTAGTTGGTCCTTTTTCATCTCTAGTTGGATCTTTTGCATCTCCAGTTGGATCTTTTGCATCTCTAGTTGGTCCTTTTTCATCTCCTCTTGGCTCTTGCTAACTTTATCCAACTTTTCTATGATATTCTTGAAAAACCTTATAAGCGTGGTTTTGAACTCTATATCCAGTCATTTGTTTTCCTCCATTTCTTTTGTTTGTGATCCCTTCCCTTTTCTCGGTATTTTCCCTATGCCGGGAGAACTTCTGTGTTGGATTCAGCCTTATGATACCAGACTTGCAAAACCGCAGAAGCCTCTGTTGAGCTTGGGATGAGTGGAGTCTCAGGGCTTAGGGGACCGCCTTGCCTTCTAGTTGGCCCCACCCTCCATGGCCCCTGAGTCTCACGTGACTGGGTAATCACTGAAGCGTTCCTTGTGCTCGCGCCCGCAGTGCCTCTAGACCGCTGCCTTTCCTGCTCCCCTGTGCTCCAGGACCACACGAGTCTAGGTCCCCAGGGTTTCACCCGAAACAGGGGCTTAGTGGAGTCAGAAGTGGCACAGTTGGGAGGGTCTGTCTCCCGCCCTCTCTCGAAAGCCAGCAGCACAATCAGCAGTCTGTCCTCTACACAGTGCTGTGCATGCCACCAGACCTCTGATCTTTTGCGACTCCCTTAAATTTCCATGCACCTCTCCCTTTTCACAGTCCAAACTCCCCCCGTATGATTTTTGGCTGGATCTAGGGTTTAGTGCCGTAGGATAAGGGGTTCAGTGCCTTTGAGAGTCTCCGTTTCTCTCCTGCCAGAGAAAACCAGCCAGGTATGCCGGCACCCGCTCTCTCCACGCGCACGTCTCTGTATCTCAGCTTTTTGCAGCTCCTCTGGGTCTCTGTGAGCCCCTCTCTTTCCCTCTAGTTGTAGAATTTCCACTCAGCCATCTTTCCTGTAGTTCTGGATGTTGTCCGTTCTGTCTTTTAGTTGTAGTTTTGAAATTGTTGTGCGAGGCAGCAGTGTAGGTGTTTACCTATACCACCATCTTGGATTCTAAAAAAAAAACTTGAGCAAGTTTCATGTCTTCTATTTTTCTAGCCTGAATACATTTTTTTCAATTTATTCATTCATAAAATACTCACTATCCATCATACCTGTAAGAGAACAGCAAACTATGATTAATGCACCTTATAAACATTCTATTTGATTGGTCAGGATTCTGTATCATTATAGAAAAATTTATCACTTAAATCAATATGGAATTGAGATGTATGGTTAGGATATTTAAAAACCCTCTGTCTCCAATCATTATTTGGTGATTTTTCAAGTTCTGACAGAAGATGAATGTTTTATCAGTCAGTGATGTCTGATTCAGGGGATCTTGTAACTAATAGCCCCCAAGGAAAGAAAGTTCACTAATGAAGGTTGTTATAAAGGATAAAGGAAAGAATATGACAGAAAAATTAGAGGTGCCAGAAAAAATAGGCTGTAAATGGATAGTAATGAAGGTGAAGTTTTCTTTTTACATGTCAATAATAATTTATCACCTCCCACACCCTCCTGAGATGAAAATACCTAATTGGCTTTGGAGATAACATTTGCTAAATGCAGCACTAGACTAATAGGTAGTTAAAAAATGTGTTAAATGTGTTTATTTAAATTGATGCTCCTGCATTTTCAAAACTTTAAAACTTCCTCTTAAGTGATAGTGTACATTTGAAGAAATGTGTCGCATTCTTTTTGTAAAGTGGAAATACTCTAAATTCAGTTATAATAAAAAAACTCGCATTGACAGAAATGAAGAACAAAAATAATAGTAAAATTACTTTTTAATCTTTTGATACTTCATAACCAGAAAAAGAAAGAGAATTCTTGGGTGTGGGAGGGAGTTGAGGTGAACAGTTGAATGCTCATATGTATCCATATGCATGTTGAAGTGGAGACAATCAACGAAATATACATTATTCTACTATTATTAAATTAACATGTTCCTGATGCCAGTAATGCAACAAAGAGTTTCTATTTCCAATTTGGCTATCACTTAGCCTGTTCTTCACAGTTTGGAAATCTATAATTTAAGTGATTCCTTTATTCATACAACCAAATTTAAGTGCTTGCTTTTGTAGCGGCTGTTCTGTTTAAGAAATTATGTTTAAGGGGAAAGTTAAATTCCCCAATTCCACTTGGTTCTGAGTACACAGTGCTGGCCCATGGATTTAGACTAATAGGTTCTCTTCAGAAAAGGAATTCTGAGTCCTCCTGATTTTGTAGAAACACCTGGTAAAACAAAGTTAAACATGTTTCTTCAGCATATGAATTCTTAGAGCCTAAGTACATTCTGACACTAAGAGAAGATGTACTTAATACTGACCTAAATGTTTTGACCATGAAATCTAGACAGCAGAATCCTTGATGGTAGGAGGGCCGAATATGTAGCCTAAAACCACTTTCCTTATTTGTTGAGATCATTGTATACCTCAGATGAGGGACAGAATCTGAACCGTGAGTGAGGAGCTGATATCTATCTGATATATCAGGTCATGGAACCACTTCCCAGGAGTCCAAGGGGCTTTTCCTGCCACACAAGATGGGCTTTTGAAGGAGTGGATGGCCTGAGCAGGTATCTCAGACAGCACAAAGTCAGGAATGGAAGCGGCTGCTGAGGTGCATGGAACTTTCCTTCATGTCACATTTTGACTGTTTTCCCAGCTTCATAGAATTTATTCTGTAGCATTTACATTCACTACTTTTCTTTTTTTTTACATTAACCTATCAAGTAATGATTAAAACATCACTGAATAGAGGGTGAGGGCAAACCAGGGCATGATCTTAATTCCTTTGGTCTGTGGATGTTGACGAGCAGTTCTCACTCAGTCTGTGGATCTTTCATGCACCATATACCCAAAGTTCTCTCATCCAACATACCACTTAGATACACTTTGAACTGCTTTGAGTTCATTACTACCCATTTTGTATATCCTTTAGCAATATATTAAATGTTTTTTGATGTTTCTTCAATGTTGTTTCTGCCCCTAGTGGAGATATTTGTGGCCGTAATTTATGTCATTGGGCTGCCTCTAAGCGCTCTCAGTAACCTACAAAGAGCAGTAGTGGCAGGCAGCCAGCTGCCTCAGGTGCAGTCAGTCAGAGGGAATATTGTCTGTAGAGAACTGAAAAACAATAATAACACCAGGTTGTCTGCTATCTATTGTTATTATGCTCCATCAATTTTAAACAATGCCAGTAATAAGAATACTCCTACCTGTAGGAGCAGATGCCTCTCCCCACCAATGACTTGCTATTAAAAACTTGTGTTGGAGAAACTAAGCATCCTATATTTTTATATTTTATGCTTCCTCCTCCTACCTGTTTCAAGGACTATTAAACTTCTCTTTTTTTGGTAAAAATGAATTATTTCAAATTAGGAACCTTGTGCATAAAAATCTAAAACCAGTTTTTCATTGAGTTGCTTCATCTTGTTTACTCTACTGAAGAAAACTACTGATGCAATAAAAAAGCACTAGGTATAAAATACAGTATATCCTAGGTTTTGTTTTGTTTTAAGAGAGGCAGTGTCATATTGAAGAATTTTTCCTGTCACAAAGACCTCAGTTGTAGTGGTGGCTCTGAAACTGATAAACCATTTAGCCCTCATGGCATCAACTTTCTGGGGCTCACTTTCCCTATTTTAAAAAGATGAATGAAGGAACTAGGCAGATTATTTTGCAATATAGTAATTTTGACTAATTATGCCAAATTACTAGTAAGATGATGTCTGGATTCAAGGAATACGCATTAATTATATAGCCATCACAGCCTTGCACATTTTCAGAAACAAAACAAAACAAATATGTAAGTCCTACCAACTCTAAAGTACTAAACTCTGGGCATTTAAAGATTATCTCTCAAATTTCTAGAACTCTTTAATGGGAAGAGAAGGAATTCCTTCATGACCCAGAAATAACTCTCTTGCATACTTTAGCAGTACCTCCCCCCCCCTCCCCCTCACACACATGAAAGTCCTGATGTCTACAGATGGCAGATGCTTTAAAATCAGGCTAAAATTAGTCTACTGTGAAGACTGCATTACTTTTACTGCCTCTGTGCCTTGTCTCACTGTTTTAGTTAAAGTTTTTCCCAGGTCTCTTTTCTATCTTGGAAGCCTCTAGAGCAATGATTTTCAACCATTTCATTTCATGGCACACACAAACTGAATACTAAAATTCTGTGGCATACCAAAAAAAGATAATTTTTGCTGATTTAACCGTAAAATAGTTATAATTTTCAGTCATTCACACTGGATGTATATTGTTGTGTTGGCTGTCATTTAAAAAATTTGATAATCTAAGGGAAAAGAGGTCAGTGCCTCTGACTAAATCAGTGGTTCTCAACCTGTGGGTTGCAACACCTTTGTGGGGTTAAATGATCCTTTCACAGGGGTCGCCTAAGACCATTGGCAAACACAGATATTTACATTATGATTCATAACAGTAGCAAAATTATAGTTATGAAGTAGCAACAAAAATAATTTCATGGTTAGGTGTCACCACAACATGAGTAACTGTATTAAAGGGTCATAGCATTAGGAAGGTTGAGAACCACTGGACTAAATAGTCAGGTATTGCAGGTTTTAAACATTCTTGAGGCATGCCTATTGAAAATCATTGCTCTGATTTGAAATATACTAAAGCATTTAATATCCATGGTGGACATCATTGAATATTTCTTATTTTCACCTGAATAATGGGTATTTTAGAAATGGTTCCCAAAGGTATTTGAATATCAGGTGCTTTTCCAGTGATCAAAAAAGACTGTTTTTTTCTTCATTCATTTATGCATTTATTTAAAATAAAAATGAAAAAGCTATTGCTTGTCTACTCTGTACTAACTCCATTGCCAGGGCTGGAATAAAGCATGGAGTAATTCTCTGCCTTTGAGGAACTTGCCTCTTCTCAGGGGGTGGATGAGGCTAGGAGAAAACAGATGGAGTCAAGATGTGCAGACATAGTTTTTTGATTAATTTAGAGTCCTTGTATGGTAAACCATTTATTCCAAACACTGAACACAGCAATATGCAAGTGATGTACTTTTGGGGGTCAAAAGTTCCAACAAATATTTCCAGCTGTCAGTTAGAACTTATAGTCCTGATTAGACTGAGCAGTCTGCCTGTCTTTCAGGTCAGGCCAAACTCTCCCTGGGCCTGCCCCTTGTTTCTTTCCCTAAGCCAACAAAGTCAGAGGCTATTTTTTTCCATCTACTATAGTAGTGTTTCCCAAACCTGGATGTGTCTCAGAATCACCTAGGAAATCACTTGAGGTAGTAGTTAAAAAAATGTATAAATGTGTCTACACTATATATAATGGGTATATAGGTAATACATATACTCTAAATTTCTGGGATATTCTTAGATATACTCCAACTTTCTAGGAAAGAGGGACCTGAGCTCTGTATTATTCATAAAAGTGCTGCAGGTGATTTTATTTAATCTGGTGCCATTTTTCAAACCAGATTTAGGAACTACTATCGTATTAGTCTTTCTAATGCAAAGATTTCTTCAACCTTCTTTTCTGAATGCTCAGGACTTCACAGTACGAAGTATAAGGTATTGAGAAGTCTGCCTACCTTTCCAACTGCATCTCTCATTACTGGTTCCCTCTATTTCAAACTCACCTACTAACTTTTGGATGCCATCAGCATTCCTGCTTCTATGTCTTCTTTGCACTTTTCTTCATGCCCTAACGTGCTCTTCCTTCTTCTTAGGGATCCATTCTTTCAAAGCTGGCTCAAGTCCCACCTCTGACTTGAGAACCTCTCCACTTTGGCAATCTTAGTGCCTTCCTTTTTATAGCCTTTATCATTTGGGTTACCCATTCATCATTGTGTTGTAATCATTTGTGACCACAAAGTCTAGTTCAACTCTTGGGAAAGGTTTCTAAGTGACTAGTGCACATGACATGTCATTTATAGCATTTCATGAATGATAAGTAAAGGACATTTATCAATTCTCTTTAGAAACTAGTGCTGCTCTTTGGTATATAATTTTGTGAATTCAGTGAAGGCATGTACCTCACCTGTCACTAAAATCATGTTCAGTGCCTATCCTATAATTATTTGTCGAACAATGTTAGGAAAAAGCCTATGTTATTGTTTCAAAACCGTCAGTGTTGCTTTTTGTTCATTGTTCGGTGCCCGTTATAATGAGGGTTTGAAGCTTTGCTTTGCACTCTCTGTTCTCATTATTTCCTTTTTAGCACACAGCGGGAGCTTAAGCTGCCCACTTGACACCATGCCTGGTTTCTGTCCCAGAAAGGAGCTGTTTATCATGACTTCACAAGGCAAGTAGACTAACCTGAATTATCCAGTGATTAAAGTAATGTATAAACCTTGAGGCGATTCCACCGTGAACATTCTATCAGCTTAAAAAACTCACTCTGCTCCATAAAACTGATCTTATTGGCTCTCTGGGCTTGTTTATGGTTATGGGTTTTAGGGCAACAGTGAGGATCTGACCCTGGTTCACTAGACAAACTTCTAGTTTATATTCTTTACAAGCACACACTAACTTAAATTCTTCTGATTTTAATTTTGTCCAAGCCTTATAATATACTCTGTCTTAATTGGATCTATTCTTTCTGATAACTGTATATCTGGCATTCCATCAGTTCTCATAGTGAATCATCAAGGGGAAAAAAAAACTTGATAAAGCAATAATCTGTGCATCTTTTGCTTTTAACTCAGTAGTTGTAAATATTGTTTGGAAGCCCAAATACCTTGTGTTAAAGGCAGCCAAAACTTGCTTATTTTGGCACAGATAGCTACAGGAAGCTGAAAATGGTTCCTTCACACATTTTTTACTAAACTACACAATGAACATATTTTGGTTCTAAATAGACCATTGAGATTCAGGCTGTTTTATCCTGAGCTGAAAGCACAAACCTGGATATTTCTACTGGCAGCAAATAAAAGGCTCAATAATTATTTATTGAATGTTTTTATAGATCAGATACCACAGAAGGAAATGGGGTACAAAGATGAACAAAATAGGTATATCTTTGTCCCATGCAAGTCACAGTTTATTCGTATAGACAGGTGTTAAGCATATACTAGTAATAATTTAGTTATTATTGTAATTGTGATATAAAATAAATATCTAGTATATAGTGAGATAATATAATTAGAACCCCAACCTCACCTGAGGTGGTGAATTAGGGGGAGGAGTGGGAAGTGGTCAGAAAAGGTCTCCCAGCATGGGTAGTATTTAATACTAGAGGCCCAGTGCATGAATTCGTGCACCCATTTGTGGGATCAAGCTGAAACTGGCTCTCTGACATCCCCTGAGGGGTCTCGGATAGCACAAGGACACAGGCCAGGCTGAAGGACCCCACTGGTGCATGATCAGGGCCAGGAAAGGACATGGGAGGTTGGCCAGCTGCGGAGGGACCATGGCAGGGCTCCTGGGTATGTCCAGCCCATCTTGCTCAATCACGATTGGCCGGACCCCAGAAGCAAGCTAATCTACCAGTTGGAGTGTCTGCTCCCTGGTGGTCAGTGCACATCATAGCAACTGGTGGACCTGTTGACTGTCTGCCCCCTGGTAGTCAGTGCACATCATAGTGAGTGGTTGAGCGGCCTTAGCATATCATTAGTGTATTATGCTTTGATTGATTGAACAGCTGACCAGTCATCTGGACACTTATTATATTAGGCTTTTATTATCTACTAGAGGCCTAGTGCATGAAATTCGTGCGTAGTGTATGTGGGGGGTATCCCTCAGCCCAGCCTGCATGCTCTCCAATCTGGAACCACTTGAGGGATGTTTGCCTATTTAGGGATCAGGCCTAAATAGGCAGTCGGACATCCCTCTCACAATCCAAGACTAATGGCTCCCAATTGCTTGTCAGCCTGCCTGCCTGATTGCCCCTAACCATTTTGGCCTGCCAGCCTGATTACCCCCTAATCACTCCCTTGCCAGCCTGATCAATGCCTAACTGCTCCCCTGCTGGCCTGATTGCCTTTAACTGCACTCCTCTGATGGCCTAGTCACCCTTAACTACCCTCATCTGCCAACCTGGTTGCCCCCAACTGTCCTCCCCTGCAGGCCTAGTCACCCCCAACTGCCCTCCTTTGTAGGGCTGCTCACTCCTAACTGCTCCTCTGCAGGCCTGGTTCCTCCTAACTGCCCTCCCTTGCTGACCTGACCAGTCACAACTGCCTTCCCCTGGTGGTCATCTTGTGGTGGCCATCTTGTGTCCACTTGGGGGCAGCCATTTTTGACCACATGGGGGCAGAGATCTTGTGTGTTGGAGTGATGGTCAATTTGCATATTACTGCTTTATTAGAAAGGATAATAATACAAGTATAATATGCTAATTAGACTGGACAACCTTCCAGATGAAGCTGGGGTTGTGAGGGAAGCCAGTGCTGGCAGCTGGGGGAAGGAAGGCCTACTCTTGCATGAATTTCATGCATTGGGCCTCTAGTATAGGATAAGATCTGAGAAAAAGAGTGAGAATTAAGACAAAGGAAGGAATTGCCAATTTCACAAATATAAGAATAATGAATAATCAATTATATCCACCTAATCCTATTTTATATTTATCCTGTCACTGGTACTAGGGGAGAAGGATTGTATGATCTCTAACTCCTGGTTAAATTAACTACTATGAAGAACAGGAATGCTGTTAAAGAAACTGTGAAGGTCAGGAGGGGAGACAGAGATTGCACATGTTCACAAGGAGGAACTACCTGTTATAAACATCACATGAGGGTTCTAACACATTCTAATAATCATTTACACTAAACAGAAGAAAAATTTTCTATGCTATATTTCTTGACATATGTGGTTTATAATTTATCATTATAGCTAAAATTTTACTTTTTTATATTATCCAGCTGTAAGAGAACACTTAGCATTTTGAGTGTTTAACAAAGGAACTGTTGCATTCTTGATGTGTCCAAAATAATATAAGAAAGAAATAAAGACAGAAAGAGGGAAAATCAGATAGAAAGAAAATAAATAAGGTGGGTAAATTTGACACAAGTTATTTTGTAGAAAATGTGTCTAAAATCACGTAATACAATTTTTCAGAAATGTTGAATGCTAATTATGAACTGGAATCATCATATATTGATGAGAAAAATAGTATTGATTTTTTTCAGTCCCTCAATTTGGAGCCACTGGTATTTTAGGTGAACCTAAAATAGAGTTCTTATGTGAAATTTACTTTTGTTTCCTCCCAGTTACAGATGCTGTACCAGATCTAAGGGCCAAGAGTGAGCAAAGTAACATCGCAGTTGTAGTCAGATGTTAGCTGGGGTGCAGTCAGCTGAGCTAACCACTGGGTTTTTGCTGTTGAGTTTAATGCTAATAGCAACTTTTTTTTTTATGGGTGGGAAAACTAAGGCTCAGAGAGCTTAATTAATTTGCTGAAGTATTTGAACCAGGATTGAAACACAGCCCAAAACCCATTTTATTTCTTCTAAATTAAAGAGAAAGTGTTTTCCCCAAGAGAAAAAAAGCTGATTTTCTTTATTATTCTGGATTAGTGGTTGTCTATAAAATGTTGAAAGGCCTCATAAAGGCAAATTTACGTCTGGTGTGTGGTTCAAAGAGAATTTTCTTAACTAGATGGTAAAATGTTCCTTAAAAGAGCTGAATGTAGAAACAGAACTTGGATTGCTAATTACTTTTTTGTTCATATTTACTTTAAAATTTTACTTTCTTTCATTACAAATGTAAAGATGTTTATTTTATAAAAATAGAAATATAAGAGCATAAAGGAAAAACTCCCAACATGCCACTACCTGAAGATAACCATTTTATTAATGCCAACATTTTCTGCTAGCAGGGTTCCTATGAATATATATTTTTAGTGATGTGTTCATAATAAATATAAAATTTTGTGTCATTTTCAGTTAACATTATAGTATAAGACTTTCTGTCTCTTAACACTATTCATATTATTCCATTGTGTAATCTAGAAACAAGCAAGTGAAATATTCACTTTATAAATCAATTATTATGACTCATATTTAGAACTATTAAGGGAAATATAAAGTGCAATAAGACTAAACATTTTCTTTCAGTGAAAACGTTTCTAAAAAATAAATTGCTTTAAATTAAGAAATTTGAAAAATGAGATAATTGATAGTCAACCTCATAGGTCAGGCTGTATATATTTTATCTAGAACTTTGAAGAAAATTTTGATCTACTTCTTAAACTTTACTGTAATTTGGGATAAGGCATTCTCATCTTTTCTGCATCTGAAGATATATTTGGTAGAAAGGCTTTTTTATTCTTTGCATTTTGCTTAGATAAAGCAAATAACTAGTGATTATAGGTTGTCTGTTAATCAGTGAATATTTTAACCCAGGAAACCTGAAGTATCAGGATCCATTTCACATATGGAATTCTACCTATAATCAGATATTTCCTTACCTGGCTGAGTTAAGAACAGTTTCTAGAATTAGATAACCTGAGGTCAAAGTCTGATTCTACTTCTTAGGCATTTTACAAATTTGAGTAAGTTACTCAACCTCATTTTTCTCACCTACAATGTGGGCATAATAAACATTACTTACCTTGAGGGCTCCTGTGAAGATTAATGAATCACACATATAAAACATTTAGAATGGTATCTGGTACACTTCCAGTATGAATAAATGCCAGCTATTATTACTGTTATTATTATGCCCTCTATTTCATTTGGTAACAAAGGTTTTGTTAACTAGATCTTTGGTTAACATACCATTTTCAGATTAAAACCTGATAAATTCCATAATGCCTTTGAGGGTACAGAACCTATATCCCTCAGGAAGGCTACCTATTGTTTTAGTTCATTACCTAGTATCAAGTGTCTATTTTTAGATGTTTATTTCTGAGATGACTGGTTCATTTGTTAATTTGATTATCAATAAAATAATTCAGGGCATTGGAACTCACTAAATGGGGCTGAGACATGAACTGAGGTCAATGATGATGCTAGTTTGGCAATGGAAAGGTGGGATATAAGTTGGCAAATGTAGGTTAGTACTAGATTATTGAGGGCCTTGAATGCTTGGGTAAAGCCACTGGATTCTGTTCTTTAGATTATAGAGAATAATAGGATGAAAGCAAAACATCTTTCCAAGGACACAGAATATGAGTCACCAATCTGTTTATACCACAAGTCCATCAGTTTTTGTATTTTAAATTTAATTCATTTTTAGAGGATGTAACACATTCCCACTAACAGCCAAGTAGCCTCGTCACTGAGGAAGATATTTTTTGGGCACACAGTTTTCCCACAATCCTCAAGTCTTCATATGCATATGGCTACCTCTTCTGTTTCTAAAATGTTGGACTGGGCTATGAAGATTTATTTTTGTAACATTCTATTACCATTGAGATTTGACTATTTTAAAAGCATAATTATGAGGAATATTGTTTTGTAGTCCCTTAGTGATAATAAAATTTTACTGTTTTGAATAGTTACTTGCTAGGCTATACTGCATACACATGTAAAACAGATG
The DNA here is from genome assembly GCA_004026805.1 of Lasiurus borealis. Taxonomy (NCBI): domain Eukaryota; kingdom Metazoa; phylum Chordata; class Mammalia; order Chiroptera; family Vespertilionidae; genus Lasiurus; species Lasiurus borealis. Next base: position 50,049 of record PVJN01005245.1, on the reverse strand, counting down.
CTTTGTATTTCCCAAGTAATCAGAATCCTTGAGAGCTGTGCCCAGCGGTAAGTAGCTGCCTTAGTCTAAAAGGTTAACTCTTTTATCAGCTAAAGAAGTTCTCAAACATCTTCCAGAACAGAATTGTCTATGTAATAGAGTTGATGGCTAATGAGGGGAAACATTTCCATTAATAATAGAGTGCAGGAACTTCTAGGCAATTGTAATGAATTAAAGGGTAAGAACAAAATGCCAGAAGGAAATTGTTAAGCTAAAGTCTAATTTTTATTGTGTTTTGCCACAAATTCTATGGAGATTTTATGTATTAACCAAGACAAATAAATAATATCCAGATCTGTATTTCCACAATTTATTCATGCCTTATTTTAGTACTTCCATATTGTGTTGTGATTGTTTTATACCCACCTTCCCCACTAGATGGCTGACCCTTCACATTAAGAGTGGGCCACTTATCTTCTAGTCCCCCTGCACCTAACATAGGCATGGTGTGTAGCATGTGCTCAACAAATACTTGATTCTTGTCGAGTCAGATCAGTGTTTATAAAAGTCAGTGTAAAGTAGATGATTGTTACCAGTTAGTGTAGATTAGAAGAAAATGGCCCATCCTGCATGTTCCAGTGGTTGAGCATTGACCTATGAACCAGGAGTTCACGGTTTGATTTCAGGTCAGGGCACATGTCTGGGTTATTGGCTTCATCCACAGTATGGAACATGCAAAAGGCAGCCAATCAATAATTCCCTCTCATCATTTATGTTCCTATCTCTCTCTCCTTTCCTCTCTGAAGTCAATAAAAATATATTAAAAGAGGGGGAAAAAAGAAAGAAAATGAACCTCATTATAGAGAGCCAGGTTTAGAAACAGTATTTTACAGGATATGTCAGAATGATCAGGGCCAAACCCAACACTTGGGATATTCTCTACAAAGAGAAGAAGACTGAGCACCTAATGTCCACAAGTTACGTTTTTAGTGAAAGTAGACATAAATAACATAAAAGATTAACAGATGTTGTTTTAGTTGATCACCGATACAGACCTAGGATTGGATCTCAGGTGATTCAGGGCTGATTTCCTATGCAGGTAGCAAAGAGGAAGCAATGAGAGCAGAAGCTGCTATGGCCTTGTCACATATCTAGAGTTCCTTGGGTCCCCAGAACTTTTGGGTCACAGGGTGACTCTTTCCTTTAGTTGGGTTGGGATTGGTCTAGAGACCCCATCTGAAAACTCTCGGGAGTGCTTGCTTCAACTGCCATTCCACAGAGTATTTTTTTGGGTGGAGAATCCAGACTATTCTTAGGTCATATCCTACTCTGTGGTGTGATCATACATGTCTGTCTCTAGCTGTGCCCATAATTTTGATATAGAACATTTGTGCTGGGCAATGATAGACAAAGGAAAGGGAACTATTATTATGTATTCTTAACAGACCAAAGCTACATTTTTCCATTTGATTCCATCTCTACCACCAGCTTTAGTTCCCATTTGCCTTAGCCTCCTAATTGGTCTCCGAAATACTTAGGCCTATATCCAAATTGTTTCAGTCAGGAAGATCTCAAAATGCAAATTTGATTATGTTATTATGTTATTACTAATATCCCTTGACTTCCAATGCTTAACTTCCTGAAAAATTCCCCAGTCTCCCAGGATAAATTCTGAAGCCTCACCCTAGTCCCATGCCCTGCATGCTTTGCATGGCACTTGCATACTTTGTCAGCCTCAGCTCCTAATGTGCTCCCCTCTCTCCGGTGTCCAGTCATTCTGTCTGATGCACCATGCTTCCTCACTATAAGGCCCTGGAACATACAGCTCCTTTCCCATAGAACCATTTCCCCAGTCTTTTTTGCCTTGGATCCCCAGAACTTTTGAGGTCACAGGGGAGCTCTATCCTTTGGCTGGGCTGGGGTTGGGCTAGAGAGCCCATCATTCAGCTCTCAGCTCGAATGTTCTTTCCCCAGGGAAGAGTCCATTGATTAACTATGCTTTCATAAAACTGTCCCCTTTCTTCAAAGAACATAGCTTAGTTTGTAAGGATACTCTTACCCATGTGATTATTGGATTAACATTCGTTCTTCTCCCATCAGATTTTACATTTCATGAGGGCAGTTTTACAGCCACAGTGACTAGTGCATTGGCAAACACACAGTTGTTGCTCAATAAATATCTCATTACTAAACAGAAATATGGCAACTACCATCATAACTAACATTTGCAGCTTTCAAACACTCTTCTGCAAGTTACTTATCGCTTATTCAATCCTCACAACAGCCATATGAGACAGATTCACAAATATTATGCCATTTTACAGATGAGGAAACTGAGATGGGGAGAGTGAAAGAATGCCCAAGGCTACACAGCAAAATGGGTATTTGCTCCCAGTTTTCATGCTTTATACTTGTCTGTCATATGACCTCTTGAGGTAAGGAGTCCTGACACTGAATTTATGAACTAAGTGTTACCATTTCCATTATACAGATAAATAAACCGAAGCTCAGTGAGTTAATTTATCCAAGGTCACAAATGTGTTAAGTGATGAATCCAAAATTGGAATGTTGGTCCCCTAAAAACAATGCAGTTTCTTTTGCAATCCTTCTTTGAGTGTGTCACAATATATTGAATAATGAATTTTCTGGTCTAGAGAAATTAACTAGAAAATTACTCAGTAAGATATGACACCAAAAATAACTCATATTTTTATGAGCACCATACATGTGAGTTGCTCTGTGATGCTCTTCATAGGGATTGAATCCTGACAAGGACCTTGCAAAACATAAGCACACCAATGCCTTTAGGAGCTTCATAAAATTGGACTGTGTGAGTCCGGGGAGCAAGTATTCCCCCAAAGAATCAGAAGATAAAAAGCTAGAATAGTCTGCTATTTGTGTGGCTGAATGCTGGTGGCTGAATTAATTTTCGAAGCTCACTTGAGGTTACAGAGAACGAAATACCAGTAAGAGATGTTCAAGAGGGAGAAAAAGCTCATGATTTATGTGTTTTCCTTTTTCCATTTAAACAGTGCAGACACTGATCAGGATGGAAACCACGCAGGGGAACCCTGGTCTGAAATGTCATTTCATTTCAGTCTCTTTAGTGTTACACAGTGTGGTTGCAAGATGTGCTGAAATGGAAGTTTAGTGCTACTGTATTCTGAGATGTATTTACATGGTATTTTTGTAGTCTCTGCATGTACCTTCTGCTTATTACTGAATAAGCTCAACATTCATCATTGTTGATTCCATCGAAGAGTGACATACTGACATTAGAAAGATGAAGCAAGATTACATCTAAGAGTAAAACATGCAGCCCCGAAAACGGAAACTCAGAAGTAAATACTGATATCTGTGAATAAAGAAGCAATTTTCAGGGTTTGCTTTACATGGCTCTTAAGGAGCCTATTACCTTTATATCTGTGTATGTTATTTCTCACAATTGTACAAAACTCGTGAATGCTTTAATACTTTCAGATAACGGCGAGGTTTTACTGAGGACTAGATTCTTCCAGAAAAGATAAGAATAACAAGAAAAAATGTGACAAATTATTGCCTGCATTAGTATCAGAGGAATGATCTGTTTAGAGCTGTCACTTGGTGGTATTTGCCTCCAAATTATGGGCTGAAAATATGTCAGGATGTGAATGGAAATATCTCTTTCTGAGAGAAGCACATTCATGTTCCATATATGATATGAAACATGCCTTTTGGCCTAGAGAGTCTTTTTAAAATTCTTTTCTTAATTAATCTCTTCCCTTTGCTTCGTAATTATTTATAATGAAATGACATGAAACTGCATTTCACATTAAAATGGTGGAAACTTCTTTTTCTTTCTTTATTTTTTCAGAGTAGAAAGCTTTTTTTCCCAGACAGAAAGATTTGCTGCTACCTATATCTTTGGGCTTTACTAGCTGATAAAACAGCCCATGGATTATACAAACATAACTGCATTTCCATTATCTCTCTTCGACAAATTACAGCCTGCCACTAGAACCGCCATAGCAGACAGCAGGCATTTGGTTTTAAATTGTCTTCTTTTTCTTAAATCCTGAAAACAAGGCCATGATTCTTCATATTCACTTGAAATAGAAAATGCTCAGGCTGAATACACACAAGGAAATTGCAACCTGGCTCTCTCCCTCTCCCGCCTCCTCTCATTTACTGTTATCCTTCGCTGCATTGCAGTCCCGCAGGGCTCCCAGGCAGCCCACGGGGCTGGGGAGGAACTGCACCACCACCTCCTTTATAGCCAAACCAGAGCCTCGCTTGAGGTCCTCTTTTACATTGTATTTCGATTTTATAGAGCTGCTTTCGATAAAGAGAAGACACACACATTGCAGATATGTGTGCAGCATGACAGTTTTAGAAAAACCTAAAGATTATTCCGTTACCTACCAATCTTACCCAATGCTGCAATTTTGGGAGGGGTGGTGGAAGAAAGGAAAGTTCTCATTTCAATATGTGATGCTAGATCCAGGAAGCTGTTTCACCTTGAATAATTTGCTTAATTTTTCTTGAAGAAAATATTTAATAAAAGAGTGAAATGTGCTAGTGCTCTGTGCTCTCTCTCCTTTTTATTTTATTATGAGCGAATACCATACTTTGAAATAATTTTACCTGGTGTCTTTTTGAAAAAATATATTCATCAGTGATTCTTCTGCTTTGCCAGGGTCTTTGGGACTGTGGGCTGGGACCCCGGAAGGAAGAGATGTGTAATTTCACACTTCCCAGGTTATGAAGGAGGAAAATCCTAGCCTAGGGAGTTTCCTGGGAATGGCTTAGCTGCACCCCTATCATACAGACAGCCCAGCCACTCCCCTGATTTTGTGGTGAGAGAGTATGAACCTCATTGGGTTCACCAACGTGGAGACCGCCCACAGAAGGGAGCTTAAGTGAATCCCTTTACTCTGAGCCTCAGTTTTCTATTCTGAATAACTGGAATTTAAAGCCTATACTCCCTCTTTCCCCCAACTCTGAAAATTAAGTGAAAAATACTTTCTAACACAGAATGTCTCTTCAAATAGAAGCTGGTTTTGTTTTTGTTGTTGTTATTTAAGGAGATGGAGATTTCTCTCCTTACTTGCCTCATCTAAAACAGATTTGAATCGTCTGTATGGGCTGGCCACTCCTCAAACTCTTCTCCCTAGCCATTATCAGAAGGGTGAATCAATATTTGGTGTGTTGTTAACTCCAGGAGGAAGGTCTTATATCTTTTAATTCATCACTGTTTCCTTGCAGCCCGGTGCCAAGAACAGTTCTAGGCACTCAGCTATTATTTGCTGGGATACAGTGAGGAGTTCCTCAGGAAACTCATAGTTCAGTGCTCCAGTTTCTTATTCCACTTCCTCCTTCTGGTTGGGGCTGTCCTCCCACAGACTTAAAGATGTGGAGATATGTTGGAGAAGTATGAATTTTAGTCTGGAAGAGTCTAGTGATTTTACATCTCCCTAAAATATCCCCCAGTTTTATTACAGTCTAATTTTTTTAACACCTATATTCCCTTTAGGAAATCAGGCCAAACGCCTTTACTAAATCATTTGGTTAAAAAAAAATGCCCCAAGGAATGAAAGATTTGAGTGTTTTTATACTTGTTCATTGAAACCAGAACTCTGGCTAAAAGCACTTGCATGTTTCATTGCTGACCTCTCATTTGAAGCTAGTTCAAGTGGAGCCTGGATTGTTTTTAGAAGCTCACAATTAACCTCAAGTCATGAAAGTGAGAAGGAAGTGATGCAAATGTTCATTTGAGTCAGTACACGCTCAGAACTTACAAGGACCTGTGTAATGGGCTATATAGTCTATTAATGGAGCACAGCTTTGGTTTAATGGATTTAAAAGTAATCTTTATTAATATTAAATTATTTATGTAGAAATCTTAATAAAGTATACAACTTTTATGAACTGTGGAATTACTGTAATGCTTTGAAAGTTGTTCCTTGTTCTGTCTTTCACTGATTCAGTATGTGATATGGCAGAGAGCTTTGTGATTTTTATATTTGAGTGTTTAAAACTAAGAGAATATGCAGCACTTTTAACTGCATTTTTTGAATAACTGCAGAGCAAAAATGAAAAACATTCTGGAAAGTGGTTTTGGAAAAACAAATATAAAGGCTAATATATATGTTTTGTGCAGTTTAAATGCATATAGTCACACATATATGTTAATATGTGTATACATTTTTTTCAGCAAAGTCCTTTTTGGGTTATGAAATATCTATACTAAATAATATCTGTAACACATATTCAGTATTTTTTTAAAAAAATATGTTTTATTGATTTTTTTACAGAGAAGAAGGGAGAGGGATAGAGAGTTAGAAACATCCATCAGCTGTCTCCTGCACACCCCCTACTGGGAATGTGCCCGCAACCAAGGTACATGCCCTTGACTGGAATCAAACCTGGGACCTTTCAGTCCGCAGGCCAACGCTCTATCCACTGAACCAAACCGGTTTCGGCCATATTCAATATTATTAAGCATAGCAATAAACAGTCGTTAACGTGGATAAATTGCAAAAAAAAATTTTTTTTTAATGAACATTTTATTATGTTCCTATGAGCCAGGCAGCAATTGGGACTTCATTTGAAATGTAAAACAGCCAAATGAAAGATGTTTAGTTTGCAGCATCTAGAAACAAAGCTTGGTAGAGTAGCATTCTGCATTGGAGGATGGGTGGCAGGTTGAGTATTGCTGCCTTGTTTTTCTGTCTCCAACCACCCCCGCTGGTCCACCCCACCCCCCCAGGAATAGAGAGAGCACCAATATCAGTGTGGTCACTCCACCAGGGAACCAGGCAAAGCTTAGAAGACCTGTAGGGCTTCTTTAACTCATGTTTAAGCCAATAAAAGTATTGAGAATTACTGACCCCATACAGTGGTATGTGAGTTGCATATGCCCTGAACTTTATTATACCATTGGTTTACTTGCAGTTATATTAAACAAAAATATCAGATGGTATACTAGGGACATCAGCTATTCATTTCTGGCCCTTCCTGACTGGGAACTGATGATTCATAATTTTGTATCTCTAATCACCATGGAAACTGCTTCTGTTCTGTTCTGGTTTCCATGTCCCCTGTCAGTGGTTCAGGTTCTCCACGTACTCTTCTTTCTGTGCTGTCCTGTGCCATTCATGTGTGCTGGAATCAAAACCCTCCTGCTAGCAGAGCTCCTTTTACTAAATTTACTATCTGTAATTACCCAAAGAAAAGACTTGATTTCTGTGCCTCTATTATCCATATTACTTTCAGGGTTTGCTTGCTCTGAGTTACTGCAAAATGTTTGTATCCATTATTTGAATATAACTTTTCAGCCTGTTTTCCCAGTTATGCATTTTTTTTCTATTTATATCTGTGTCTTATTTACCTTTGTGCTAAAGTGGAGAGGTGGATCTTGGGTTCTTTAGGTTTCTTGCTATGAAGAGCAATTTTCACATTGGGTTTGAGTTGGCAATGGTTCATTGGGCAGACATGTAGACACCATTACACTTTGTTATAATGGGGTTTCACTGTTTATTAAGGGTTTGCCTAACATGTCTCCAATCACAAAAGCTTTAAAATTCTCATGAGTCAAGATAGATATTAGTTCTGTGTGTAGTATATTCATGTAGATAATGAACATATACAGGTAAGTTCAATATTCTGCTTTGTCCATGAATACAGCAGATTTTTGATAATATGTGCATTTTAAGATGCTTTACTAGTTTGGAGAAATTTATTCTAGAAATAACTACTTCTACTTTTCTGAGATTGAAAATAGATTTTGATTTACAGAGACTTTGAAAGGCTGTGATCTGAGTGAGAATGCAAATATGTTGTGCTCATGTTAGAACTATAACCTCTTTGCCTTAGTGTGGTCTCTAGAACTATAAAATAAGCTTAATGTCAGAAGTCAATTGAGAACATATGTTCTCTGTTAATTGCATGTTTATGAATAGACTCCAAATAAAATGTTAGAAGTTTTTCTCCAACTGTCTATTTTAAATTGAAATTCAAAGGACAATTTTTAAAAGAAAACATTTTATTTTGAAGTAATTTTAAATTTATGGAAGACTTGTAAAGTTGATACAGAGTTCCTGTATATCCGTAACCCTGAAACCTCTAATGGTAACACCTTACATAATTGTGGCGCATGTACCAAACCAAGAAATTAACATCAGTACAATACTCTTAAACTATAGACTTTATTTGGATTTTGCAAGGCTTTTATCTTGTGAAGGACAAATTCTTAAATCAATTTTATTTAGAGTACAGAATTATTTTATTTAAAAACAATAGAATTATACCTTTAAGAAATTTGTCAGTCTAATGTAGACATATGCATAACTGGGAGCTTTTCAGGGAAAGTTAATGAGTAAAGTTAGATTGTAAAAGATGAAAACATTAAAACATTCAATATCTTAATTTTGTTATTCTGACCAATATATTCATTATTCTGTCTAATGAATGTAGTATTAATTATATGGATATTTCTTTCAAATGAATATAGTTTCACTTTTCTGACAAGTCAGGAGTGAGGCTGTAAGGAAATTTCTATAACAATCCTTTCATCCTGTAATCTTTAAAATCAATGACTCACAAGATTTGCCCTTATAACATATTGAATTTTGCATATTGTGGAAATTACTTCCAGTTTTCTTAAAAGATAGAATACGTTTTGTTTTTAAAGAGCACATAAAAAGTACAACTAGCAACCTGATGGATAAAAAGATAATTACAAAGGTGTATGGGGAAATAGTGTAATTTTCTTTATAAAAATATTTTACATCAATCCTATTTTTTCAATTTATTTGGTAGAGCTTAGCAACATGTATACATTTTAGAGGACCATTGCCTTGGTCCCACTTTGCCATTTTTGTGCTACTTGTGCTTGGTACAGGCATGATACCTTGGATTGCTGGCTTTTCAGATGCTTTGTTTTCATAAATACCTGAGCACTAGGCTCAATAGAATATCAAAGGATAAATGAATTTCTAACTTTAAAAAGCTCCTGATGACTTAATGTGCTAGAGAGTCAGAGAAGGAATCCTCTCTGGTGCTTTAATAGGATTGAGGCTTTCCTCTCATCTTTTCTCAACAAAGCAAATACTATCTAACAATGTCAATATAAAGTGAAGTTTAAATACATATGAATATAAAATACTTCCCAAACTTTAACCCTAGGAGATACCTTGTGATTTTCAATAAGAACTTTAAAAGGTAAATGCTGGAAAGGATACTCAGGAAGGTGAAAGTGAGGGTAATCAGTGTGAATGCAAGGGCCATAGATTGGAATGTCTGGGCCTGAGCTTTTATTGAATCTGGCAAGGGAAACCTTAAAATTGGAATTACATTTCTTCTTTTGTAGATGAAATACAGGGTAGGGCAAAAGTAGGCTTACATTTGTATGAGAAATAGTTTATTCTGTATTATTTATTTATTTTTGTATTATTTTCCATACCACTGTAAACCTGTTGTCCCACTGTGTATATCAAGGAGAGGTTTATAGGAAAAGCCTGTTTTCCCATTGCTTCACATACAGTTCTGTTTGGAAGGTAAATTTTCAGTGGTGGTGGGAGGATCAGTGTTGTTCAGGCCAAATTTTAATTTAAGTCTCCTTTCTTGGCATTCAGTGGTGCCAGAGCAGGGAGTTTTAGCCTTAAATCTACAGCTATTCCCAAAAGGAAGCCTATTTAAAAGTACTGTTGGTGATGAAAGGTTGGCATCCCTATTGATTTTTATGTAGGCCAGTGTTGTGGAGAGATTAAAACAAAGAGCTGGAGGTAAGGGAGTTCTCTGAGGCTTCTTTACTTTGGGTTGGTTCTGTTGAACTGGTCCCTCTCATGGTGAGGCCACGGGGTAGGGGAGGGATGCTTTCCAAGGTCATTTAAATGTATTTTTTTGTCTTTATATTTGAAAGTTCTCCGTAGTCCAGAACTGCCTCTCTGAATTTGCAAAGCTTGATATAACTGTGGTTGCCATGGTCAAGAAGACCTACTGTGTAGTGCCTTGTTACTAATAGCCAGTGGCAGTGTTATATAGGAGCTGTCTCTTTTGATTAGTATTCTACTTACTTTGGGATTATAGAAGCAACCTTGTACAATGTTCCCGAGAAATTCCTTAGCTTTTCAAAGACAAGCAGGGAGGTGTTATTCATTTTGATATGGGAGCTCCTTTTTGGCTCATCTAAGTAGGCTTGAGTTTATGTTAGAGAAACAATGGTGATTAATCCAAGAGTAGTTCAATTTGAATCACAAACCTTAATTGATTTAATTTTCTTTGCTGATATTAATTGGTAGTTTGTCACATTTTATTTACCTCTGTGAGTTGTGGAGTCCAGCTGGGAACTTCAGGGGGCTACCAGGGAAAAGTGCTGCTAAAGGAGAGATTGGCTTTAGTACCCCCAATTGGTGGGTGGCTGGTGATGTGCTTCTGTTCTTTGATGGAGTGGATGCAGTATTCCTGAGCTTGGGAATGCTTCAAACTGACCCCATCATGTGCTGAGTGGTTGACCAAATAATTAAAATTATAGGCAACAGACACTTACTTAGGGTTTGTTAATATCCCCTGTGTTGCTATTATGAGATTATATTAAGAATAAAATGTAACTTAATGGTCAACTGTTATTATTATCCTTTAGCTTGCCACCTTTGCATGCAGTCTCATCCCAGTCCTTTCAGCAGATGCTCAAGGGGAAACAGCATACCTATATATATATAAAAGCCTAAGTGACCAAATGACTGAATGACTGAATGAATGACCGAATAACCGGTTGCTATGATGCACATTGACCACCAGGGGGCAGACACTCAATGCAGGAGCTTCCCACTGGTGGTCAGTGTGCTCCCACAGCAGGAGCATGGCTCAGCTGACCAATGGGTGCCAGACGTCGGGCTCACGGCTGGTGAGCATAGCTGCAGTGGTGAGAGTCTCTCCTGCCTCTGTGGCAGTACTACCAAGCAGGCAGCAGCAGGTGCAGTGGGGCCGGGATGAGTAGGACTCAGGCTCAGGCTCCTCCCTGGCTGCCCGCTGCTTAGTTCACTATTACGTCCCTTGGGGAATGTTGGACTGCTGATTTGGCCTGTGGGGATTGGGCCAACATCCCTCCAGAGGTCCCAGATTATGAGAGGGTGCAGGCCAACCTGAGGGATCCCACTGGTGCACGAATTCATGCACTGGGCCTCTAGTTATTATATAAGTAGGATTCACTGAAAGCAGAATTTGTAAAAGAGGCTGGTCACAATTTGAAAGAACTTCCTTGGTGGCTATATCAATGATTTTTAACCAGTGTGTGTGCCACAATAATTTTTAAGACATGCAGTACCTGACTATTTAGCCAGGGACACTGACCTCTTTTCCCTGAGATTGTCAAATAAAAAAATAACAGCAGCCAACTCAGCAGTAGCCACCTCTTGTGAAGGAATCATATTATACCTATTTTTTTTGTTAGATCAGCAAAAAAAAACAACCCCCAAAACATATTTTTTGATGTGCGGCAGAATTTTAGTAATTCATTTATGTGTGCCATGAGATGAAAATGATTGAAAATTATTGGTCTATGTGAGTTATGTATTATTCCAAAACTTAGTAGCTTAAAACAATCACCATCTATTATCTCACAGTTTCTATGGGTCAGGAATCCAGGCATGGGAGTCTCCTCCTCAGTTTCTCTCATAAGGCTGCAATTAAAGTGCTGGCTGGGAATGCAGTCTCACCTGAGGGCTCAACTGGGAGAGGATCTGTTTCCAAACTCACATGTGTGGTTGGTGGTTGGATTCAGTTCTACTTCAGTGTCCTGCCCCATGTGTCTTTCTATAAAGCAGCCCACAGCATGGCATTTGACTTCTATCAGAGTGAACAAGTAAGAGAGGGCACGCAAGATGAAAGACACAGTCTCCTTGCAAATTAACCTCAGAAGTGGCATCTTACACTTTTCCTGTACTCCAGTCACAGAAACAAACTTCTAGGTCCAAACCATACTCAGGAGGGAAGATTACAGAAGGGCATGAATACCAGGAGCTGGAGTCATTGAAGGTCATCTTAGAGACTACCTACACTTTACATTGGGGCTTTTCCTATTTCAAAGAAAAAATGAATCACTTGTTATCTATGTAGAAGTCACTGAGAAGGTGAAGGACAGGTCTGAAATAAGGTTATTATTGGGGGAAATGTGGCTAAACCTAGTGGAGCATGCTCTGCAATTGTGTTTGAACTCTTTCTATTTCTTCAGTGTTATAACACTTTCAGTAAACATTTTTCCTTCACTGAGGTCGAGGACCTACTTGTTAGTCTGAATCCTATGTTTTTAACATATTGTATCCTTCCCCATATTAAGTATAATTTATCATCTCATTTTTGTTTTTTTTACATAATTCTATAAGGTAATTGGATTTTTAAAATCTGAGAAATTAATTCAGAATGACTTTATTTAGTAAATGATGCTTTTTAAGTGCCTTCACTTTTCTAGGTCATAATTGTATTTTGTCATGGAAATTCCCTATAGACTCCTCATTCTTCAAGTCTTCAAGTCCTTAAATGTTACTTCCTCAGAATGGTCTTTCTCCACTGTCCTCCTCAAATAGTCCCATACTCTTTTCTGTTTTTTTTTCTTCACACCATTCAGTTTGTTACCTTCCTAGCATTTCCCATTATTTGAGTGTGTCCACCTCATTTCTGTATTTATTGACTCTCTCCTCTCACTAGAATTTAAGCTGAAGGAAGTCATAGATATTGTCTCTTTTGTTTATTGTTTTATCATTGATGCTTAGACATAGCTTAGTCCATACTAGGTACTTAAGAAATATTTGTTGAATGACTAACTATAGAACCAAAGCAGAAATAGGGAGAACTGTCCAGGGAAGCCTTAGGTTCTCTTTCCATCACACCTCAATCCTTCAACTGTTTGACTCAAATAGTTCTAGAGTAGATTATGCTATGACATTACTGGCCCTTTGAGTCTGAGAAATTCAACTGTAACATGATCCTAATATTAGCTGCTTTAGTTAGGAGGCTCATAAAGGTGTACTTCTAGCTTTAAAAGCTATAAATGTATGATTCTTTTTTTTCTTGACCAACGAAAAAGAAAAAGAAAATGTAGGCTTTGACAGAAAGAGCACACAATGTTTGCAATTCAAGTATCTTCTGATTTCTATAGTGCTATCTCTTGCTATCAGATATGATGACCATATTCTAGGGATCCTCAAATAATTGTGGGGTTGCATGGAAAGTGACAGAGAATAAAAGCAAATTATAGGAAAACAGATTTCAATAAATCTGTAGAAGGCGATTGCTTAAGGTTAAGGTTTTATTTTAAAAATTGAAGATAGTCTTGCCCTGAACAGAACGATGGTTTAAATTAAAAAAAATCTTATTCTTTGTTTTGGTTTAATTTTCCTTCAATGTAAAGCGTGACTTGATAGTTGTGTATTGTGGTTTAATACAGCTCATCATTGTACTGCTTTCACATTGCAGCAAAGTGGGCTGAAAGCTTGAGGGATTTCTCCTGCAATAATTCCCCGGATCTCATTCCTGGTTAGCACCGTGCAGCTCATTTCCATTAGCAGATAGTCCTCCTTTTTCTTCTTTGCTTCCAGACTCATAATTCTATGCTTATCTGCACTGAACTTAATTTGCATTTATTAGCTGGGTAGGTACTTGAAATATCTAAAACCCTTTTATCTGGCTGCTTTGTTTCTCATTATTTGCTGTCTCTTCCAATTTAGTATTAACTGCAAACTTGAAATATTTCTTCTGAAACTGTTGTTCAAATTCTTTGCATACCAATGTAAAAGCCTGGAACTGATGTTTTCTGGGGTTCCAGTCAGTAACCTGGTTCTGTCTTGGAAAGCTGTAGCTTTTCACATTTTACCTATCTCACTTGACTGACTTGGGTATGAATTGTTTATGTAGATTTAGACATTTGCTTTTTGGCTTTTTGGTTAAACATTTGGGCCAGTGAGTTCTGCTGTGGTAGACAGTGTTCAAAGGAACACAACAATGAACAAAACAGGGGCTGCTTGCCCTCATGGAACACAGAGCTTGTTTTATGTAGAGAAATGATTATATTGCCCATATCATTTTGCCCTCTACCCAATTCCCCAATTTTGCTGAAATTTCCCTTTTTAGGCTTTGGGACTTCATTGAATAATATTATGCAAAATGATGTTAGGAAACACAGGATTATTTTAAATACATTTTAAACTCTTATATTCCAGGAAGTGAGGTAGAACAGCAAACCGAGGGTTTTGTGAAAGCACTAAGGGAGGGATAAGGACAGGCTGCAAGGGCCACCCAGTGGAGGAACCAGACTTAGATTTCAGGAACCATTCAAGACTTGGAAAGAAAGGGGCATGAGGAGCATTTGGGAGAGTTGGAAGGATTTAGCCAGGAGGGTACTTTTGGTTCCTGGCAATTGCTAGCATACTATAATATGAAAGATTTGTTTCTGTTTAGGACAGCAGTAGTAATGTTGTTCCTTAGGGTAAAGGGGGAGGGGATGAGACTGAAGAGTCAGCAGACACTGGATTTGAAGGGTTTTGTGTGCTCTTTGGAGATATTTAGACATCATTGTAAACATCATCATGATCCACTGAGTGAATTTAAATGAAATGGGCAGATATGGACAGAATTTAAATTTAGAAAGTGACCCATCTTATATAAGTATGGATCATAGATTCTAGAGGTTTCCTAAAAAATTATAACTCCTAGGAGTTACTTAGATTTCTGACCTGAGATAATTGATGAAAAGTGGTAACACCATTCAAAATGGAAAAAAATGGAATGGAAGAGCTGGCTTGTTAGAAGAAATGAAGTATTTGTTGAAGACAGGTTGAGTTTGAAGGGCTATTAAAATACTTATGACCAGACAGTTTTAACAACAACTACTATTACTGGCTAGTATTTATTTATTCAATATAGAAGGTTTTTAAAAATGTATTTCTTTATTGATTTCAGAGAGTAAGGGGGAAGGAGAGAGAGAGAAAAACATCAATGATGACAGAGAATCATTGACTGGTTGCCTCCTGCATGACCCCCACTGAGCATCGAGCCCTCAACCCAGGCATGTGCCCTTGACTGGAATTGAACCTGGGACACTTCAGTCCGCAAGCTGACGTCCTATCCACTGAGCCAAGCCGGCTAGGTCTCAATAGAGATTTATTAGGCAAGCAAAGAGAGTATACTGGAAGAGAAATTTTAAAGAGCTGCCCTGGGGAATGGGTTTAGAGCTCCTTTAACCTTTTGGAAGGGGCTTAATGGCTCTCTGCTTCAAACATGTTGGGGCTTCTGTTCTTGGATGGAAGATAGATGGGGCTTTTTCTAACCCCTTGATCTCCTCTAAGGTGGGGGTCTACCATGTGGCTCACCACGTGCGGAGGAGAAGAGCCGATAATCCCACATGTGTGACGGGAGGCATTCTAGTGTGGAAGACTTAGGGGCGAGGTCCTGATTAACAGTACTCTTGCTCTACCAGTTTTTCCCACTGCTAGGTGTTTGGGATATTCTGCCCTTTTGACCTTCTGTAACTGGCCCATGGTCCTTGCTCTGCTCATGTCTGTCTAACTGCCTATCATAGTTCTATAAAAACTAATGTATGGCTAATATTTATTGAATATGTATTAAGTGCCAGTTTATTTATTTTTATTTTTTTAAAAAATCTTTATTGTTCAGTTTATTACAGATGTTCCTCCTTTTTCCTCCCTATAGCTCCCATCCACCTGATTCCCCACCCCCCAGCCCATGCCCTTACCCCCTGCCACTGTCCTTATCCATAGGTTTAAGATTTTTGTCAAATCTCTTCTCGTACTCCTCACACCCCTTTCCCTGAGAATTGTCAGTTTATTCCCTTTCTATGCCGCTGATTCCATTATATTCAACAGTTTATTCTGTTCAGCAGATTCTTTTTTAAAAAATATATTTTATTGATTTTTTTTACAGAGAGAAAGGAAGAGGGATAGAGTTAGAAACATCGATGAAAAAGAAATATTGATGAGAGAGAAACATTGATCAGCTGCCTACTGCATGCCACCCACTGGGGATGTGCCTGCAACCAAAGTACATGCCCTTGACCAGAATCGAACCCAGGACCTCTCAGTCTACAGACCGACTCTCTATCCATTGAGCCAAAAAGGTTTCGGCTGTTCATCAGATTCTTTATTCACTTGATTTTTAGATTCAGTTGTTGATAGGTATGTATTTGTTATCACTTTTTTGTTCATAATTTTTATCTTTACCTTTTTCTTCTTTGTCCTCTTCTTAAAGAATACCCTTCAGCATTTCATATAATCCTGGTTTGGTGGTGATGAACTTCTTTAGCTTTTTTGTTGTCTGTGAAGCTCTTTATCTGACCTTCAATTCTGAATGATAGCTTCGCTGGGTAGAGTAATATTGGTTGTAGATTCTTGCTATTCATCACTTTGAATATTTCCTGCCACTCCCTTCTGGCCTGCATAGTTTCTGTTGAAAAATCAGCTGATAGTCGTTTGGGTACTCCCTTGTAGGTAACTAACTGTTTTTCTCTTGCTGCTTTTAAGATTTTCTCTTTGTCTTTTGCCCTGGGCATTTTAATTATGATGTGTCTTGGTGTGGTTCTCTTTGGATTCCTTTTGTTTGGGATTCTGTGTGCTTCCTGGACTTGTAAGCCCATTTCTTTCACCAGGTAGGGAAAGTTTTCAGTCATTATTTCTTCAGATAGGTTTTCAATATCTTGGTCTCTCTTTTCTTCTGGCACCACCATAATTCTGATGTTGGTATGCTTGAAGTTGTCCCAGAGGCTCCTTACACCATCTTCACATTTTTGGACTCTTTTTTGTTTTTTTTTTTTCTGATAGGATGTTTTTTTACTTCCTCATATTTCAGATCTTTGGTTTGATTCTTGGGGTCCTCTAGTCTGCTATTGGATTTCTGTATATTATTTTTTATTTCAGACAGTGTATGCTTAATTTCTGACTGGTCCTTTTCCTTTTTTTTGGCATTCTCATTAAGATCCTTGAAGGTCTCACTAAGTTTCTCAGAGGTCTCTCTAAGTTTCTCTGTGGTTTGTAGAAAATTCTTGAGTAATCTTATAAATGTGATTTTGAACTCTATGTCCAGTAGTTTACTTTCCTTCATTTCTTTCATTCTTAACATGTTTCTTTGTCTCTGTATTTTTGGCTGTTTTCCTGTGTTGATGGAGTGGTTTTGTGTGCTAATTGTCCGTTAGGGCCCAGTAGCTCCGCCTCCCCAATCACCTGAGGTGGACACTCTTGGTGTACTAATTTGTGGGCTGGGTACACTATCTTGTTGTAGTTAAGCCTTGATTGTCATTGGTATCACTGGGAGGAACTGGCCTCCAGGCCAATTGACTGTGAGGATTAGCTGTGTCTATAATGGAAAAGCTGCTGTGCTGGAGATACCCCTATGGGGCAGGACTTGCTTCAATGGAGCTTTAGTGCTCACTGAGTCTGTCTCTTGAGTGTGTCACTTACGTATTTGTGGAGTTGTAATCTGGGGGTCATTTCACACTAACCTCTAGGTACACTGGTTCCTGGATCTCCAAGAAGGTGCAAGTCAACTACTGCCTGAGGCCATCCCGGAGGAGCTACAGGGAGATCTGTAGATTTCTCCTCTTTGCTTGGAGTTTGGAGATTTTGGAGTTTTCTGTCCCAGCTGCAGTTAGTTAGGTTAAGCTGTGAGAGGGCAGGCCATTCATATGCAAAAGCCACTGAGCACAGCTCAGTGGGTTTGTAAATTGGGTGGGGTTGGGTCTCAGGGGATCCCTAGGGCATGGCAAACAGTGATGACTGCCAGTCAGCCCTCTTTGCATCTTTGTGTTTCCTTATTCTGTTCTGTGTCCTGTGTCCCGTGCCCCAATGCAGTAAACAATCATTCTTGTGCACACCTCTTTGAGAAGTGACCCTCTCTTTCCTACCCGATGGCAGACAGTCCAGTGTTTCCCTGTATGAGTCTGGTCCCCAGAATCTCGCTGGAAACTGGAGTTTAGAGCAGTCAGGAACTTGTAACTCCCTCCCAATGTGAGAAAAACTGCACACACCAGCCCAATTTGTACATCTCCATACTTCTGCCTTTCTGAGCCTCTGCATGTCCTACCAGGTTTCAATGCACTTTTTTCTTTTCTTCTAGTTGTAGAACTTCCACTGTGCCAGCTTTCCCGTGATTCTGGGGGACAGTCGTTTTATCTTTTATTTTTTATTTTTATTTTCCTAATATATTTTATTGATTTTTTACAGAGAGGAAGGGAGAGAAATAGAAAGTCAGAAACATTGGTGAGAGAGAGACATCGATCAGCCATCTCCTGGATGCCCCATAGTGGAGATGTGCTCATAAGCAAGGTACATGCCCCCAACTGGAATCAAACCTGGGACCTTTCAGTCTGCAAGCCGATACTCTATCGACCGAGCCTAACCGGTCTCGGCCATTTTGTCTTTTAGTTGTAGTTTTGATGTGGTTGTGAAAGGCAGCATGAACAGGTGTATAGCTTATGCTGCCATCTTGGTTCTCCAAGTCCCGGTTACTTTAAATGCATTATCTCATTTAATCCTTGGGATAGCTTTCTTATCCTATTTCTAGATGAGAATATGAAGCATGGCAAGATTAAGTACCTTGTCTAAGGCTGTTGACTTGAGCTTAGCAGAAAGGTCTGGATTGGACATGTACATTTGGCATATTATACAAGGATAGGCAAAAGTAGGTTTAGAGTTGGAGTACACAA
Organism: Lasiurus borealis; assembly: GCA_004026805.1. Lineage (NCBI taxonomy): Eukaryota > Metazoa > Chordata > Mammalia > Chiroptera > Vespertilionidae > Lasiurus > Lasiurus borealis. The sequence continues at coordinate 31,382 of PVJN01005245.1, read as the reverse complement.
AACACAAAATATTATTTTTGTATTATTAATATATATATGTATGTGTGTGTATATATATATATCGATGTTTCTCTCTCTCATCAATGTTTCTCTCTATTCCTCTCCCTTCCTCTCTGTAAAAAAATCAATAAAGCACGCCCTTCCTCCCCCCATTGGGGATGTGCCCGCAACCAAGATACATGCCCTTGACCAGAATCAAACCTGGGACCTTTCTGTCTGCAGGCCGACGCTCTATCCACTGAGCCAAACTGGTTTCGGCTATTATATATTTTTCCACACAAACAACTATAAACCTACTTTTACCTACCCCTGTATTGGTTGTTGGAAAGCAAGAAGATGAAAGCCTGGGAAGCACAAATGTATTGGGGGTCCAACCAAGGAAGAGGAGTCTGTAAGAGAGAAAACAGAGGAAGACAAAAATCCAAGAGGGAAGATGTCATGTCAGGAATACTGGTGCCGCCAGACACCAGTAGTGTCATTGATGTAATCAATGTATCATCTTGAACCTCATCTGTTTTTCTCTGTCACATGGGCATAGTACTACTTTTAAAACTCTCTCATGTATTAATGAAGATAGAACCTATCAAGCATTGAATCTGCTACATGGCATATAGTAAGTGCTCAGTAAATGGTAGAGGCTTTTATTTCTTCAAAGCAGAAAGCAATGAGAGTTTTAAGAAAAAGAGAATAGACCCTGCTTTTAAGTGCTGCAGGGGATTATATTAATAAGGGAGACAGCATAGTATGTGGGATAGGAACACAGTTGAGTCCAAGATTTTTGATAACTGTGAAAATAGCAGGAAAGAATTTCCCTCACTTGTGCATCTGCTCTGAATTTTACAATACAGAGAACAAATATCTTGGTATTAGTTTTCCTTAAAATCAATCACAGTGCCTCCTGTGCCTGTGAATTATGAATGCCAATAATCATGAAATGAAGTGTTGACCATTTATAATTACTTGAAAATAACATTACAATGAAAAAGTTTTAAGGACAGCCTTTAAACCTGCAGTACATCAATGATAAATGACAGGGTTTGGAAAATGACAAAGGTAACTGATGTTCAAGATTTAAATTTTCCTTTGTTATAGCGCTCTTTTCCCATGCCCCTTCATGGTGTCATTTTACCCCAGAAATGAAAAGAGAGATTCAGATTTGAGTGATCATTTCACTCCCAATGGAATTCTTGACATTGAGTAATTTCTTTTACCTCTTCACTATAGATTTTTATTATTTGTGAAATCTGAAGGACAAATTTAGATTAAATATAAAAATCTCCGAGTTTTGGAAATTATGACAACTAGTTAACAAAAATTTACTATGGGCCAAATAAGTCATTTTGTGGGCAAACCTTGGTTCCTAGACTACTAATTTGCAACTTCTGGTTCACACACATTTTCATTATAATTCTGAGATTTTTAGTAAGAAAGGATTTGAGAGCCCCTCCTGTGTGCTCAATTCACAGAACTGTGCCAATCATACTAAAAATGGGAGGTAGTTTGAGGCAAAGCTTTTGGCCTTGAGCGTGTTTTACTGTTATTGGAAATACAGGATTTACCACTGAGAAACGTAGAATACAGATTTCTGAAAGAGTGAAGTTATAAAGGCATTGAAAGGAATTAAACCAATTTTCCTTTTTATAGTTGACAAATCTGAATCCCAGAAAGACCAAATGTACAGGACCAGTGAGTTGCAGAGCTGTTCTTGAACAAGGCTTTCTGAGCCCTAGACGAGGTCGTTCTGGTGTATCTTCTTGTGATGATGATATTGTTGGGGTTCAGAGGAAAAGAACAGTTAGGGCAAAATCTTCATTAAGGATACAAGACTGGAGTCAAAACCTAGAGGATGAGAGGGAGGGGTAAGTATTTTTTTGGTGTGAGAGGAAAACTGGAATAAAAGCAAAAGCAAAACAAAATAAAAAGTTAGGAGTAAAAATGCTGTACTATGATGTATCAGTTGGAATCCAGCCAGGAAACAGAAACTATACTATTTATTTAGCAGGAAGAATTGTGTATAAAGTATTACTAAGCAGGTATTAGTGAACTGAAAAAGTTCAAGGGGATGAAGAGGTGTTGAGAGTCAGTAGCCGCAGAAAACAGCAATCATCTCTAGGGTGGAACAAACAGAAGTTGGGATTCTTAGAATTTAGAATTTTGGAGGAGTGATCCCAAGGAAATAGGACTCAACCCTCACAAGGAGGACTGATGCTGGCTTCTCTGAGGGAGCATGACAAGGCTGACTGTGGGATCTGAAAAACACCACCAACCAACCAACCAAACAAAATCCCAAACCCAGCAAACCAGAACTGCCACTTGCAACTAGAACCAAGTAATTGCCTCCTCTAAGGCAAAGAACTCTTCCTGATGCTGACAGATGTGGGAGCAAATAGGAAAGAACAGGATCCTTTTTCTTTTCCAGTCCTTTCTCCTGATGCCCCTTACTGGCAAAACCCCGCTGGTAAACAGAAATGGGATCTGCAGAGAACAAGTTTCAGCACCAGAAAGCTAAGTTGAGAAGGGTGAGTGAAGCTGAGAGACAAAAGCTTTTTCATAAGCAGCACAGTCCTCACAGTTGGGCAGCAGGGAAGTATGTGCTAAGAGGGAATGCTCATATTTTGTGTAGTGGGAGATAAGGCCACAGCAGTTGGCTGGGACAGATAATAGACAACATGCAATGGTGCAGAGAGCCATTTAGACTTGAATTTCACATAGGATTAGAGACTAGAGAGAAAGATGGGACTCTTAAGTCATGATCATAGGTAGTTATTCAGTTATGTCCCTTAGCAAAGCCATTTTTCTCTATAAGTGAGAAGATGGGCAAATGGATGTTGATTTTAAGGGAATGGATCTTTCTCAGGAGCCAATAGAAGGCAGTAGTAATAAGTCAAGTCTTGAGGCCTGGGAAGAAGGAGAGGTAGAATTTAATGTCCAACTCCCATTATTTTATACATTGACATACATATTTTGCCTGCTAGTTTATTGGCATCCAAAGGCGGGGGGAGGGTATGTCCCATTCACCTTTGTATATATATACTGGGCTCAGAAGATTGTCTGAAACATACTAGTCCTAAATATAGTTTAAGTAGCTCTGCTGATACTATGTTTGGTAAAATATAAAATCTCTGTGACAGAGACCATGCTGTGTATCCATCCAGGTAAGGCTCAGTCTCAATACAGCTAATATATTTTAATTATTGGTAGTATAAATGGATTGAATACAATGCCATATACTATAAAAATGTATAAAAATGTATAAAAAAGTCAGCTTTTGCTAGTAATCTTTCTGTTTAATAAATATCTTAAATCTTCAAATCTCAGTAGCTTATGAAAGAAAGGGTTTATTTTTCCTCTTGCTATAGTGGCTTTGGGTCAGTGATTTGGCTTTGTTTCATGCTTCACTCTTATCCAGGTTGGTGGTTAGATTTTAGTCTGCTTCATTCTGGGGTCTAAAATAAACGAGAGGCCCATACGTGGAACAACCTTATTCTCATAACAGTGAGGAACAGCCATACTGAACTAAATCAAACCCTAAAAGCACACCAAATAATTTGTCTCAAAATGAGTATGTGTCCCATTTGCCAAAGAAATTATGTAGTCAATTAATGGAGCTACCAGTTGTCCATCAAACACTAATCTAGATGTTACTGTGAAGGTGTTTTTTAGAAGTGATTTATGTTCACAATCAGTAATTTAAGTAAAGGAGATTATCCTCAATAATATGAGTGGCTGTATCCAATCGATTGAAGACCTTAAGCCTTAAGGTCTTTTGGAGAAGAGGGAATAAATCCTGTCTGAATTGCCAGCCTGCCAGCCTGCCCTGTAAATTTCAGACCTGCCAACCCCCACAGTTGAGGGGCCAACTGACTTCTTATGATAAGTAAGCCAATTCCTTAAAATTAATATCAATCTCATTTTCCCTCTCTCACCTCCATTCCCTCTCTTCTATCTCCCCCCCCGCCCCCCCGCTCTCTCTCCCCCTGCTCTCTCTCTCCTTTTTCTTTCTTGGTCGATGGTTCTATTGGTTCTGTTTCTCTGGAATCCCTGACTGATAGTCCTGTAGTTTTTTTTTGTTGTTGTTTGTTTGTTTTATTTTGTTTTGTTTTGTTTTGTTTATTACTTTGCCCAGCATAAAGCAGAGGTAAAATATTTAAGGATAATTCTCTAGTATCAGGAGGGCTTATTTTTAGAAAGTGAAATTCTAGGTATTAATAGAGTTAAGGAGAGAAAATAGATCAGATCTTGAACCAGGCCCTCATATCAATAGCAGAGTTCAAAGCAGAAGGATTAGAAAATGGGTAAGTTAGGTGAAAATGTCATAGGTTCTGAGTGGCAATTTGCTAAAAGGAACAATTCACAAACCTAAAACAAATACCTGAACTTGCAAATAACATTCTGACTATATTATAACAGCTGGCTGTTATCAAACCAAAATCATATTTAATGAAGTGATTTTGTGCTCTAACTTGTACATCCTTCTTGGTAACTTACATAATGTCTGTGAGTGGGCTTTTTGTTTGTTTATTCATTAATTTAAAATTTACTGATCATTGTTATGTGTATAACTCTGTCCCAAGGATGGGAATAATTAGAACATAAAAGATAAGTTGCCCTCTCTCTCCATTATGGAATTTGCATTCTAATAAATGAGTTAGATGTGAGACAACTTACAGATACCATTAATTATTTAGTTACTAGAGCCCAGTGCACAAATTTGTGCACCTTGAAAGGAACTGTGGGCCGTGAGGCTGTGGTAGGCATATTGGGTCTTGGCCCATCCTCTGTGCCTCCACTCAATCTCTCCCTCCAAGGCCCTGGTCCCCTATTTGCCAGGACCCCTGCTCCCACCGCCGGTGCTCCCATGTTCTGATGGTGCAGGCCCCACTCATACCTGCTGACAATGCAGAGCCATTGGGGCAGGTGCTGGCAGCAGGTGTGAGCACCAGGTGGGACTGTGGCACATAGAAGCAAATAATTTTCAGTAACTACCAGAGGCTCGTCCTGATGACAGCAGCCAGAGCCCTGCCTTGATCTGGCACCTATGCTCACCTGTTCCACCATCCTGCCATGGTTGCCACCCATCACATTCCATCCTCTGCAGCCTGCTGCTGACACCTGCCATGTTCCACGTGTGCACCTCATAGCAACTGGTTGTTCGGTTGTTCTGCCATTTGGTCTATTTGTATATTAGGATTTTATATATATAGATGACTGAGACAAGTGCTTAAAGAAGTAGAGGGTGCATGAGTGCCTATAGAAAGAGATCCTGACTCAGCCTCTGGAAAGTAATGGTGAGCGAGCTCTACAGGAAGAATAGGGCTGGTAGGGCAGAAGAGGCAGGAGAGCCAGGAGAATGTTCAAGCAGAGGGAATGTGTGTGAAGAATCTGAAATAAGAACCAGATGGACTTATGTTGAGGCCATGAAAGGAGGTGGGTGCAGCTGGAGCTTAGGGAACCAGAATGGAAAAGTGAAGTATGGGGCTGTAAGGGTGGCAGGAGTGTCAAGCTATGTAAGCCCAGTAGCAGTTGTTGTCTGTTTCCTATAGCAACTGGAAAGTCATTGCAGAGTGGTAAGCCAAGACATGAAGTGGTGTTTGAGTTATAAATATGGTCATTGTACTAAACAGGATAGGAAGACTGGAACATTTGATGATTCTATATAATTGTCTTAATTTTTTAGAATAATTTCTTTGTTGGTGTGTGTGTGTGTGTGTGTGTGTGTGTGTGTGTGTAATTCTTTGTTGAGTTTGATCCATTTGCTACAAATAGAAAATATTAACGTGAGCAAAAACAGAGCTCAAATTTATGATGAATAAAAAATGAAAAATAGTACCACTAATCACAAATAACGACCACTTATTAAAGAAATACAATTAATATTTTAGGAAAGTGAAAAAAATTTTCAAAGTCTCCTGAGGATACAGATTGAATTACTGAAAATTAGTAATACATGTAATGATTCCCAAAATATTTCTCCAAGGCTGCCACTTTAATCATAAGCCATCACAATATCTGCACATTGTTCATAATGGATGGTTGAATCATATGTAGTTATAGCTAATCAAAAACCATTACAAATGTATTTACTCTTTTTAAACACTTTCCTATTTCATTATAAATGGCCAATTGAACACGTCCACATCCATTACGTACTATATTTCCATTCAATTTACTATTAAGATTTCTTGGACAGCTACAATGTAGCTTTTGTGCATTATAAATATTTCATCATCTCTCTGTGCTAATCTATATCTCATTTGCTTGCCAAAACTTTGCCTGCAAGTGCTTATTAAACGTTGATAAATAATATTACAGGTCCAGTTATGAAATATTGCTGTGTTGCAAATTAGTTTATTGATAATGAGGTATAAAGACTGGATAATGCAGATTAAAGTATCACCAACCCTAAGGTTTATCAATAAATAACCTTAGGGTTGGTGATACTTTAATCTGCATTATCCAGTCTTTATACTTTATTATAAGCAATGAATATTGCTATGCCATTGGATTGGGGGGAAATGAATCACTTCCAGTGAAATCTTCAACACCTTAAATAATTTTCTTGTTCTACAGAATTAATTAGGTGCCTGTTAGTCTGTGAGAAAGGGCAAGTAGGAGTAACAGCATTCATTTCCATCTAGAAACTTCTCAGACCCATTGGAAGTCTTCGGCCTACTGTGCCCAACTTTCCTTATACATTCTTATTTTTATTTGAGTCTCTCTTGCCAAAATGGGTGTCATTCTGTTCAATATTTTCAAATTAGTGGCTTGGCTTGTTTTGTTACAAATTGAGATGGACATTTAATAACTTATGGCAAGTAAAATCATAGATGAGAAAGAAAAATCTCTTCTATGTTTTAATTAATAGCATCATAGAATGTTAAAGTTGAAAGAGAAGTTTAAAAATTATTTAACCTGGTGATGGTAAATTTGTGCTACACAGGCCCTCACATTTTCCTTCAATGGTAGACATTACTAATTGAAGACAATCCTCTTTTCTGTGAGGCCTGAATGTAATCTGAGAATCTAAACACTTTCTTCCATTACCAGATTACCATTAATGGAACTTCAGGTGAAATCTATTTACTGTCTCTGATCATATTTAGCATCTCATTATACAAGCAAGGAAATGAAAACTCTTAAGAATGAAATGATTTTGTCAAAGTCACTCTTATGGTCAGGGATAGAGCTGAGGTCCAAACTTTGGTCTTTTGAATTATAAACTAGCATTTGTCCTATCATCCCCCATGCAACTTTTCTTTCTTTATACTTTTACCTTCCAAAAATTCTTTCAAATGACCATCTTTATTTTCTCATGCTGTTTTAATGATGGAAATTGGAAATCATTCTTAATTTCCCAAATTAAATGTTTGAATTGCCTGGTCATTTTTTTCTTCCCAGGTTTGGTGTTTTTCAGGGAAGGCTACAGATGAAGTATGAATATTCAGCAGTGTATATGGTGGAAAATATTTTAATGTATTATAAGCATGCATACCTGATAAAAATTATATAAAAATGTCAGTTATACATTACTACTGTTTACACTAGAGCCACTTATCTTAATTCCAAATTTGAATTCATTTTCTAATTGAGCAACTGAGTAAATTTTCCTTTTTTTTAACCAATGAAAAATTTTCAGGGAAGACAAGCATAATTGTCTTCATTATTTATAATAAAATAAGAGACAGACTTTACATAATTTCCTGAGAAAATTTGAGATTATAGGGAGAAGTTGTTACCTTTTCTTTACAGGAGGATAATAAAAGAACTACTCTGATTATATTTAAATAGATGCCCAGTGTGGTACCAACTTTATGGGTGCTGAGAACTGTAATGGGCCTCCTATTAAAAATCACATTAACCCTCCATTGACTCTAATGACTTCTGTCTTTTGAGAGTTAGATTTCTTTCTGTATTCCATATGGGACTTATTATCCAGAGGGAAAGTTAATAAGATCTCTTCTAGGCCTGCTTTGCCATGAGTCTTGTTAAATTCCAAGACTAATAGGAAATGAATTGAGCTAATAAAAAGATACCTTAACAGTTAAAAAATCTTGGGGAAATTTTTTGAAAAGACAGTCATAACATTAAATAACAACCTTAAATATTAGCTATAGAGCCCATAATGATTGCTTGCGCCTATCCCCTCCTTATCTATACTAGCTTCATGATGAACTATTTGGTATGACAGTCATGTAGCTAACTAAGAAGCTGCTTGTCAGTTAGCACAAAGTGCTAGTAATTAACTTCCTAAGGCACCTCTACTGTTGGGCAAAAAATAGGCTCGATAAATTTATACCATGTCATACCATATGACAGAATCTCATCCATCCTCTGATTTCAAACAAGATATCAGAAACAGGTTGAGTTTCTTGACAAATATAACTCAGAATTGACATTTATATAAGTCAGATTCATTTTATAACAGTGATGACTCACTTTGAGAAAAATGTATAGTAACAAACTTCGAAGGTATTTTGAGCTGACTAGGAGTGCAAATTATTATTATTTGACATTGTTTCCAGGAACTCTTGGTAGAGTGAAGTCTAAGTCACAGGAAGCCTAAGGACTTTCAGTTGCTACTTATGGACTGACTCCTGGGAAGCTCAGGTGAGGGAGAAATGTTATTTCTGTGATTTGTAATGGGTTGGTTGGCACAAATGGCATGATAGGAATCTGAGGAAAGTGGTAATATTTTTTCTATCTTTTTAACTAGAAAGAAAAAAATATGATACTGCAATTATTTTTAAAAGAAAATTAACAAAGATTCCTCTCATATTTCTTCTCAGAGTCATATATTACTAAAACACAAATAATTAAGTGAAGGTTTATGTTCTTTAAAAAGTAGCCTTGACTGGTCCATTTCTATGGATACGAGGGCTGCTTCTTGAAACACTGTATTTTCCTCTGAATAGAGTTGGCATGAGTATAAGTTGCTAAGTGTTCAACACAAACATGAAGGTACAAAAAAACACTGAATTTGGAGTCAGATGACCTTCATTCAAGCCTCAAATCTACTACTTTGTCATTATATACTTTAGAACATGTCACATAACATTCTCCATCCTTACTTTTTCTCATATTTAAAATGGAGTTAATAAGACCAACCCAACTTATTCCATAGGCTTGGGTGTCACATGAGTAGAGATGTATCAAAGAAATAGGTGATCGGTCAATAACTGGACAATTTTAATCAGAAAGGGAGTTCCTACTGAACTTTATTTTTATTTGAAGAGTGTAGTAAATTTCTCTCTACATTTCTTTTCCACTGACCCTTGTTTGTAACAACCACTGCACTTCTTAAAATGTTACCTTGGCTGTGAGATCTGAGAAGCTAACTGACCCTGCTGTTCATTCCAGGAGTGATTTCACACATCCCACCTTGGTTCTCTTGTATTTCTTTATTGCTTATGCCTTATTATAAGCCATGTTTTATATGGACCCACAAATACAGAGAAATCAATAGTTCAATATCTTTGGTGAAGTGGATACATTAATATAACATTTGCAGCAATGAAAACTACATAGTAGGTATATTCCATTTTTGCAGTCAGTTATATATTACAGCCATACAGATAACACAAGTCAGGAGTGAAAGAAAATTACATGTCCAAAGCCAATATCAAATGCAAACACCATAGTTTCTCTGGTAAGGGATTTTTTACATACCTTCATTTACTTATTATTGAGTACACATTAATGATAGTGACAGTCCATACAGCACTGTCACATGACTCTTGCTGAGCATGTCCAAGGTGCCAGGCACAACACTAGGTGTTGACATGCATTTTACATTTACTCCTCCTAACAACCCTGCCAGGCACTCTTATATATTTCCTATTTTATAGTGGAGGGAGTGAAGCTCAAAGAGTTAAATAACTCACCAAGACACATAGCTGGCAAGTAGAGATGGCAAGGATATGAAGCCAGGCTAAACTGATTACAAAGTCCAAACAATTCAGAGCTGTTCACCACACTGTCATATCCTCCCTCCAAAATAAAATGCCTTTTACTTATATTCCAGGGTACTAAGTTCTTGTGTAATTTATTGAGATCTGAATCTTCTTCATTGTGTTATATTTATTTCATGTTTTTAATTTATTGGAATAACAGAAAGGAAAGAAGGAAGATAAGAAAGGAAAGGAAGAAAGAAGGTAAAAAGGAGAAAGGCTTATGTAGGTTAAATCAGTTTTTGACGGTTTTAGTTCTTATTTCTTGACAGGATGATATACTTCTGTTTTAAAAAATTATCTATACTCCTTCTGTAACCAATTTGTTAATCATGTTTTGGTGCCTGATTTTTGGGCACATCTCCCAGAAACTTTAAGGCAACCTTAACAAACACTAATAACTCTGTATACAGAAGTAGCCTATTATTATTCATGGACAGTATTACATAGAATTAAACTTTTGGAAACTGCACCAAACACATTCAGCTCAACATGAAAGTAAGCTGAATTTCCATTTGGTTTGCTTCTCGCTGAGCCTTCAAATTATAAAGTGAAGCAAAGCCAAAAGATTAATACAATGAAAACAAAGATTGGGAAATTAAATGACACGATACAATTTTCTGCCTCATTGGGCTGGCACCAATAGTATGCAAAGGAAAGTCTGCTTAGTGTTGGTTAGCTGCTATATAAATGCAGGACAATCACTCTCCTTCTTGAGGGAGACTATTTTCTTGAATCATACAGTCATTGACTCTTCCAATTACCAGAATCCCCACGCACAGATTGACTTTATTTTTTTTTTAACTTTCTGCTCTACCACAGTATTATTATTATTATTATCATCATCATCATCTACACAGGTACATGCTTTTACATTATCTGAAATGTTTTAATGATAGCTCCAGGGCATCCATAAAAACTTGGAGCCTACTGCCCCACTCATAATTAAATAATAATAATATTTTATAAAATGGCTCTCTATCGTTACCTGAAGGTAATAATAGTCTGTCTTTATATCATGCCTATCAGAGAAATATTAGCTCATGGTTGATGTCTTACATTCAGGCTTCTATTGGCATGCCACCCATAATGTATCATTGCTGATCATTGTCAAGATTCCTTCTAAAGAGATTTGTGTGATAAGAAACTGCTTTAAGCTACCCCTAATGTTATTTGAAATTACTTTTATCACAGTTGTATTCAAAGGCTGTCATGTCTATACTACCCAAATTCTCCAGATGATTCAGACATCCTCTAGAGAATTAAATTCTTCATTAAGTTTCAAATTTCCCTCTAACACTGCCAGACAGTATAAACGAGTCAACAGCAATCTATTTCCTGCCAGGTATGGAGCATCAGACTTGATCTGAAGAAGGTAAAATAAAGAACAGACTGCTTCAAGTCTCCAGCCCCTTGGAGAGAAATTGTTCTCTCCAGTATCACTTCTGGGTATCTGCAGGTACCAGACAGAAGCCAAGAGAGGAGTTACCTACCTACTTCCCCAAGATCCAAAGCTTTCAATAGGATTCCTGCTCTTTTCTTTCTAAGGCAAATCCTTTCAAAAGGGAAAAATGTTGCAAGAAAAGAATATTTACTACAGAGGCTAAACAACTCTCTATTTGGTGGAGTTGAGTTAGTTATTCCACTCTGGAATTTCCTATAAATACTTATTTTTAGAAGTCAATTTTAGACCTTTTCCCCCTTCAGATTTCTTAAGAGTGTCTAGAGATATTGATTTCCAATTTTCCATGTAAACAATCAAAATGCTTAAAAGATGTGTAAGTCCTTTCAAATAATGGTTAGTGGAAATCAGAACTGCTAGGTGGTCAGCCACAGAGGGAAAGAGTTGATATGGACCACATGGAGTAGAATGGAGTAGAGAGAGAGGACCCCTGTTGCTACTAGATTTTATTTTATTTCCCCTTTCACTGTTTTGAATTTTAAAATTAGTAGCTTGGGGTTCACTCAATTTATGCAAAAAATTGTTTTTACTTTTTGGTTTCCTTCAAGTTTGTATCTTGCTTGCCTCTCAAATATGATTGGGATGGAGATAATGAAAAGCTGCTTTGGGGTCATCTGCTTTGAGGTTTTCTGATTTGGTATTTTTGAAACACGAGACTAAAACACTGACACACTTGTAATTAAATAATAATAATCTATTTTATGGAATGGATCTCTATGGGCACTTGAAAGCCATAATGAAGCTGAAAGATTGAGCTTCTCATCCTGGCTCTTCTCATTATTATGTTTTTATCTTTTTAATAGGAGCAAACTACCTTTACCCTAGAAAAAAATACTTCATATTTTGAACAAAATTTTAAATTGAATTTAGGAGCCACATTATTTCACTTGAGAGAAACTCACTGAAATGTGTAATCTCAGCTTTTTGGGCCAAAGAGAGTATAAAGAATTTTTTTTTGTTTGTTATTAAAATTAAAGCCCCAGATTTTCCTTGCTGCCTTTCTGTTTCTGGAAATGGCATGGCATGAGTGAGCACATGGCTTTTGGAGTATGACTGCCTTGATTTGAATCTGGTCTCTACTACTTATAGCTATTGACCATGGGTCAATTACTTCACCTCTGCCTGCTTTGATTTCTTCAGCTATAAGATGGAAGTAATGTTAGGACATTTATCATAAAGTCGTTGTGGGTACAACTTGAGTTAATACATGTACAGTGGTTAGAAAAGTCTTTGTCTTTCATCCCATATATTTTTCCTGGCCTAAATATCTTAAATAATAAAGTAGTTCAAGAAAAATAAAGGTTAATAAATGGATGGTGGCAAACCCTTAATGATTTGAAACAGTTTTCTGGGCTATGAATGCTCCCTTGGATTTTCTTTATCCAATATTTCAGACTCTTGATGCTTTCATTACCTTGGTAGAAGAAAAAGAAGGAATGAAATGCAAAAGTACAGTGGGCAGATTTTTAATAGTCTCCCTAGATGAAGAAACTATACAAGTGCTTTAGTCTTCAATGTAATCTATTATTGCTAAACTTAATCATAAATTCACTAGAGGCTCAGTGCACGAAATTTGTGCACTTGGGGAGGAGGAAGAGTCCATCAGCCTGGCCTGTGCCCTCTCGCAGTGCTGCTACAGAGGTGAGAGAGGCTCCCATCACCACTGCTGCACTCACCAGCTGTAAGCCCAGCTCAAGGCTTCTGGCTGAGTGGTGCTACCCCTATGGGAGCACACTGACGACCAGGGGGCAGCTCCTGCATTGAGTGTCTGCCTCCTGCTGGTCAGTGCACATTATAGTGACTAGTTGTCCTGCTGTTCAGTCAATTTGCATATTAGCCTTTTATTATAAAGGATTTTGGCTTCATGCACTTTTTTGGTTTAAAGAGAAGCATGATCCTTGGTATATTGCCAAAGAAAAAATGTTTAAAGGCACCTAAATGTTTCTATAGTGCTACAAATTTGTTCTCATAAAAAAAATGATGTGTATGGAAAAGAGAAATAAAATAAGTATAGATTTTGGGACATTTCTTAACTTTCAAGATCATATCTAATTATGTTTTTTGGCTATTACTAAAAAGCAGTTGTCTAGACCTGATGGTAGAAATTGCTAGGATTTCCTTGACTTAAGCTGAATTTTTGCTAAATAATTTATCTCCAGTGGTCTATAAATTGATGTGGACAACCCTATTCTCAGCCCTGCATAATTCACTCCTATTGAGACAGTTCCCTGATTGTGTTGATTTTTCTGTTTCTATGACAATGATGGAGTCAGCAGGATTTTTTTCCCCTAAAAATGTAAAACTATGGGAAGAGTTTAAAAGCCTATAAATTTTAAGAATTTATTTTATTCACGAAGTGTACTGGTTAATAATGTGGATTTTTTTGATAGATGGAGTTACACATATGTTAATATATATATATATATATATATATATATATATATATATATATATGATTTGATATGTATGCTATTTGTTGTATTGACTACAGGCTTCAAAACTTTGTATGTTGGAAAAGATGGTGACCAGGAAGAAGGTAGGGAAGGAGAGTGTGTGAGAGAATGAGGGAGTGATAGAGGAGTATGTGGACATGTGTGGTATGTGTGAGATAGGTACAGTCAGATCCTGTGGGTCTTCAAGGGGGCTGCGGAACTAGGCAGTCTTGGATGATAAAACCCTGCTGCCACTGCAAACAATACAGGGAGGACACCAACAGCACAGAAACCATGCTATCTTGAAGAACAGAGCTGCTTGAGACTAGGAACCTAGCCTCGCCACCACCCAAATTGGTCTCAGATGCAAACTGGGACCCTACAGCCACTCGGGTATAAAACCTGTGACATAGCTGGAGACCCAGGGACACCAAGACTCCAGGCACCTCAGCTATGGATTTCTATGAGTCACAGAACCCATTCTCCTCCCCACTGACCTGCTATAGTGACATGGGAACTGCTAGACCTTCTCCGCATAGGCAGGCCTCCTACCCACACAAGGAGGCTGAATTTTAGCCTGGACATGCAGACACAGGGAGTTTGTTTCCCGCAGCTCACACTCCCGCAACCAGACCTGTGCCACCTGACTTTGATTCTGTGTGAAGGTACACAGAAGTCTGTTTCTCACAGTACAGGGCGACTGTGCAACCCAGTTCTCCAAGCAGACTGGAGACCCTCATTCTCCATGTGAGAGGTAGCACTGACCACCAGTGACTTGACTGTGTTTCACATTGCCCGTGCACAGGATCCCTGATCCTGAGTACATGCACACTAAGACCCAGTGACTCCAATACTTAGTGCATGTGCCGCATCAAGCAACAGAGACTCAAATACTCGATCCTTGGTGTAGGCATAGGGGAACACTGACTCCTGGCATGCTCTAGGGGACTCTGATTTTCAGCACACAACACCAGGGTTTCTTTTTCAGCACAGCACAGGTGAGGTCCCTTAGTCTAGGTGTATGCATGAGGCCTCACAGAGTGCCAGTGACTCTGATCCTGGGCAAGCAGGGCTCCCACAGACCATGGCAGCCACGTGTCAGGGTGTCAGAACTCTTCACTGACACTTAGGTGGTGCAAAGCTCCCACAGCACATAGCCCAGACCACCACAACTCAGTAATTGGATCTTTTGGTGATAGTTAGAATGGGGACACGATGAAATAATCTCCAGAGGAAAGAAAAAGAGGAATTGTCAAGAAAGGAAATAAGTGAAACTGTGGCATGCAACATGATAGAAAAAGAATTCAGAGTAATGGTTATACAGTTCATAAGTTGGATGGATGAGAAAACAACAACCTATGTAAAAATCAGGAAGAAATCAAAAGTGATATAGCTATAATAAAAAACACCATGAAACGTTTCAGTAGAAGACTAAAAGCAGAGGACCGAATCAGTGAGTTAGAGGATAAGGTAGAGAAATAAGCTCAATCTGAAAAGCATCTGGAGAAAAAGATTAAAAAGCAGGAGGAGAGCCTAAAGGGGCTTTAGGACAACTTGAAATGAAGTAATATACGTATAATTGGGGTACCAGAAGGACAAGAAGAGCAGCAAGGTTTAGAGAATCTATTTGAAGAGATAATGACAGAAGCTTCCATGATATGGGGAAGAAAAAAGTTACACAAATACAGAGACCCAAGCAAGATGAATCACAAAAGACCCACACCAAGACACATCATAATTACAATGGCAACTGTTATTGACAGAGAACCTTAATGGTTTCAAGAGAGAGACAAACAGTTACTTTCAAGGATCCCCATCAGATTATCAAGTGATTTCTCAACAGAAACACAACAAGCTAGAAGGGAATGGAATGAAATATACAGAGTGATCCAAAACAAAAGTCTGAATCCAAGAATACCCTATCCAGCAAGACTATCAATGAAAATTGAAGGGGAAATCAGGAGCTTCTCAGACAAAAAAGGCTAAGGGAGTTTATCACTACCCAGTCAGAACTGTAAGAAATGTTAAAGGAAATGCTGTAAAAAGAAGAAATAGAAATGGAGGAAGGAACAGATGCATAAAGTATAGAAATGGCTACAAACAAGTACCTATCAATAATAACATTAAATGTAAATGGATTAAATGCTACAATCAAAAGACTGAATGGATACAAAAACATGACCCATACATATGCTGACTATAAGAGACTCACCTTAAAACAAAGGACTCACATAGACTGAAAGTGAAGTGATGGAAAAATGTGTCAGGCAAAAGGAAATGAAAAAAAAAAAAAGCTGGGGTAGCAATACTTATAACTGACAAAATAGACCTCAAAGTGAAGACCATAACAAGAGACAAGGAAGACCACTTCATAATTCTAAAGGGATGAATACAACAAGAGGATATAAATCTGGTAAACATTTATGTTCCCAGTGCAGGAGCACCTGAATACATAAATAAACTTGTAGAAGATATCAAGGAAGAGATAAGCAGCAACACAATCATAGCAGGAGACTTTAATACCCCATTAACATCACTGGATAAATCTATATACAAAAAATTGGCAAAGAAACATCAATCCTAAATGACTCACTAACACAGATGGTATTAATCGAAAACTTCAGAACATTCCACCCCAAAACTACAGAATATGCATTCTTCTCAAATGTACCTGGGACATTTTCCAAGATAGAAAACATATTGGAACACAGGCAATGTGTCCAAATGCAAGAGGACTGAAATCATGTCAAGGATCTTCTTAGGTTACAATGGCATAAAATTAGAAATCAACTATAGTAAAAACACAAAAATTCAAATACTTTGAGGCTGA
The DNA here is from genome assembly GCA_004026805.1 of Lasiurus borealis. Classification (NCBI taxonomy): domain Eukaryota; kingdom Metazoa; phylum Chordata; class Mammalia; order Chiroptera; family Vespertilionidae; genus Lasiurus; species Lasiurus borealis. The sequence goes on along the minus strand of PVJN01005245.1, from coordinate 14,711 downwards.
ATGGCATACTATTAAACATGAGTGGGATACTGAAGAGATCAAAGAAGAAATGAAACACATCCTAGAAACAAATGACAATGAAAACACAACAATCCAAAATCTTTGGGACACAGTGAAAACAATCCCGAGAGGGAAGTTCATAGAATGACAGGAGTACCTCAACAAACAAGAAAAACTGGTAGTAAACCATCTAACTCTGCAACTTGAAGAATTAGAAAGAGAGCAACAATAAAAGCCCAGTGAGAGCAGAAGGAAGGAAAAAGAAAGATCAGAGCACAAATAAATGACATAGAGACAAAAAAACAACAACAACAAAAAACAAACCAGTCCCCCCCTGCCCCCCGCCACACACACATGCACACAAAACCCAACAAACAACAACAAAAATAATACAAAAGATCAATGAAACCAAGAGCTGGTTCTTTGAAAGGATAAACAATATTGATGAACCTCTAGCCTGGCTCACAAAAAAGCAGAGCGAGAGAGGACCCAAAGAAACAAAATGAGAAATGAGAGAAGTGAAATAATAACAGATCCCACAAAAATATGAAGAATTGTAAAAAAATACTATGAGCAACTCTACTCCAACAAACTGATCAACCTAGAAGAAATGGACATATTCATAGAAAAATAGGACCTTCCAAAACTCAACCAGGAGGAATACAAAAATCTGAATAGGCTGATAACTATGGAGGAAATTGAAGCAGTAACAAAAATATAAAACAACTTCCAATAAACAGAAGCCCTGGACAAGCCGGCTTCACAGGGGAGATTTTTTTTTTAATCAAATATTCAAAGAAAAATAAAACTATTCAAAAAAATTCAAGAGGAAGGAGCACTTCCAAGCTCTTTCATGAAGCTAGCATAACCTAATCCCAAAACCAGATAAAGACAAAACAAAGAAAGAGAATTAGAGGCCAATATCCCTCCTGGACATTGACACCCAAATTCTCAACAAAATTCTAGGAAAATCGAATCTAGCATTACATTAGAATGACCAAATGGGATTTATTTCAGGGATGCAAGGATGGTATAATATCTGTAAATCAATAAATATGATATACCATATAAACAAACTAAGATAAAAAACATATAATCATATCCATTGATGCAGAAAAAAAAGCATTTGACAAAATCTAACACACTTTCTTGATAAAAACTCTCAGCAAGGTGGGAATAGAAGGATCATTCTTCAACATAATAAAAGCCATATATGACAAACTTACAGCCAACATCATACTCAATGGGCAAAAAATAAGACCATTTCCCCTAAGAACAGGAACAAGACAGGATGCTCACTTTCATCACTCCTGTTCAATATAATACTGTAAGTACTAGCCATTGCAATCAGACAAGAAGGAATAAAAGGCATCCAAATTGTAAAAGAAGAAAAACTGTCCTTATTCAAAGATGACATTATATTGTACATAGAAAACCTCAAAGACTCTGTCAAAAAAACTACTAGACTTAATAAATGAATTTGGCAATGTAGCAGGATACAAAATGAAGACCCAGAAGTCTATGGCTTTTCTATACACTAATAATGAACTCACAGAAAGAGAAATTAAAAATGCAATCACATTTACTATTGCAACAAAAAAATGAAGATACCTAGAAATAAACTTAACAGAGGAGATAAAGGACCTGTACTGAAAAAATTTGAGGATGCTGAAAAATGAGATAGAGGGAGACATGAACAAATGGAAGAATATATCATGTTCACGGATTGGTAGAATCAACATTATTAATATGTTTACACTTCCCAAGGAATCTATAAATTTGTTGCAATCCCCACTAAAATACCAATGGCATACTTCAAAGACCCTAGAACAAATTCTACAAAAATTCATCTGGAATTAAAATGACTCTAAATAGTGGCAGCAATCACGAGAAAAAAGAATGTGGGAGGGATCACAATACCAGATATCAAGCTATACTACAAATATTCTCAAAACTGCTTGGTACTGGCACAAGAACAGACATGTAGACCAATGGAACAGAACAGAGAATCCAGAAATCGACACAAGCCATTATGCTTAATTAATACTTGACAAAGGAGGCAAGACCATACAATGGAGTCAAGACCATCTCTTCAGGACATGGTGTTGGGAAAACACAGTTACTTGCAAAAAAAAAAAAATGAAACTAGATCACAAACTTACACCAGACATAAAAATAAACTCAAAATGGATAAAGGACTTAAATGTAAGATAGGAAACCATAAAAACCTTAGAAGAAACCAAAAGCAGAAAAATAGCATACATTTGTTGTAGCAATATATTTAACAATACAGCTCCTACTAGACTTACTAAATGGAAACTAAGAAGAAAATAAATGGAAACTAAGGAGAAAATAAACAAATGGGACCTCATCAAAATAAAAAGCTTTTGCACAGCAAAAGAATCCAGCAACAAAACAACAAGACAGCTCACTGCATGGGAGAACATACGTATTTGCAATGTTATCTCTGATAAAGGCTTAAACATTTGTAGGGAACTCATACAACTTAACAAAAGGAAGATAAACAATCTATTGAAAAAATGGGCAAAGGATCTAAATAGACACTTCGAAAGAGGACATTCGGAAAATTAAGAGACATATGAAAACATGCTCAAAGTCACTAATTATCTGAGAGATTCAAATCAAAACAACAATGGGGTACCACCTGACACCTGTCAGAATGGCTATCATCAACAAATCAACAAATAACAAGTGCTGGAGAGTATGTGGAGAAAAAGGAACCCTCCTTTACTGTTGGTGGGAATACAGACAGGTGCAGCCATTGTGGAAAACAATATGGCTTTTCCTCAAAAATTTAAAAATGGAATTGCCATTTGACCCAGTAATACTGCTTCTAGGAATATTCCAGGAAAACAGAAACAACAATCAGAAAGGATATATGCACCCCTATGTTCATAGCATCACAATTTACCATAGCTATGATTTGGAAACAACCTAAATGCCCATCAACAGATGAGTGGATTAGAAAACTATGGTATATTTACAGTGTAATACTATGATGTGCTAAAAAAGAAGGAATTCCTACCTTTCGCAACAGCCTGGATGAACTGTAGAGCATTATACTAAGTGAAATAAGCTAGTCAGTGAAAGATACCACATGATCTCACTCATTTATGGATAATAAAGAATATTATAACCTGATGAACAGAAAGATAGATACAGAGGCAGAGAAGCATCGAACACACTGTCAAACTACAGCGGGAAGGCTGGGGAGAGTTGAGGGTGGGTAGGTAAGAGATCAACCAAAGGATTTGTATGCCTGCATATAAGCATAACCAATGTATGCAAGGGGGCTTGGGGAGTAAGGGCATGTGCTGGGGGCTAGAGGAATCCTGGAAATGGCCAATGGGAAGAAAAGGGAGACATATGTACTACTATTTGTAATACTTTAAATAACAAAATAAAATTAAAAAAAAATAAGCCAGTCAGAGAAAAACAAGTACCATATGATCACACTTACATGTGGAATCTAATGAACAAATAAATTAATGAAAAAACAAACAAAAACCTCTCAAACAAACAGAAAACATCATGTGTCAAATTTTCTGAAGGTGCTAACATCATAGATATTTTTACACATAAATATGTCGAATTTGGGGGAGAATCCAAGATGGCGGCATAGGTAAACATCTACATTGCTGCCTCACACAACAATTTCAAAACTACAATTAAAAGACAGAACGGTCGTCATCCAGAACCACAGGAAAGCTGGATGAGTGGAAATTCTACAACTAGAGGGAAAGAGAGGGGCTCATGGAGACCCAGAGGAGCTGCAAAAAGGTGAGGTACGGAGACACACACGTGGAGAGAGCGGGTATTGGAGTACCTGGCTGGTTTTCTCTGGCAGGAGGGAAATGGAGACTCTCAAAGGCACTGAACCCCTTATCCAGCCGAAACTCATATTGGGGGAGTTTGGACTGAGAAAAGGGAGAAGTGCATGGAACTTTAGGGGAGTTGCAAAAGATCAGAGGTCTGGTGGCGCGCACGGCACTGTGTGCAGAGAACAGACTGCTGATTGTGCCTCTGGCTTTCGCGAGTGGGCGGGAGGCAGACCCTCCCAACTGTGCCACTTCTGACTCCACTAAGCCCCTGTTTCGGTTGAAACCCTGGGGACCTAGACTTGTGTGGTCCTGGAGAGCAGGGGAGCTGGAAAGGCAGCTGTCTAGAGGCACTGTGCGCCTGCACAAGGACTGCTCCAGCAATTACCCAGTCACGTGAGACTCGGACCGTGGAGGGCAGGGCCGATTGGAAAGCAAGGCAGTCCCTTAAGCCCTGAGACTCCTCCCATCCCAAGCTCAACAGAGAGGCTTCTGCAGTTTTGCAAGTCTGCTGTCATAAGGCTGAATCCAACACAGAAGTTCTCTAGGCACAGTGAAAATGCCGAGACAAGGGAAGGGATCACAAACAAAAGAAATGGAGGAAAAAAAACGACTGGATATAGAGTTCAAAACCACGCTTATAGGATTTTTCAAGAATATCCTAGAAAAGTTGGATAAAGTTAGCGAGAGCCAAGAGGAGATGAAAAAGGACCAACTAGAGATGCAAAAGATCCAACTAGAGATGGAAAAGGTCCAACTAGAGATGAAAAAGGACCAACTAGAAATTAAACATACACTGACTGAAATAAAAACTATTATACAGAGTGCTAACAGCAGACTAGAGAAAGGCAAGAATCAAGTAAAAAATTTGAAATATAAAGGAACAGAAAACACTCAACTGGAAAAGGAAGAAGAGAAAATCCAAAAATGTGAAGATAATGTAAGGAGCCTCTGGGACAGCTTCAAGCATACCAACATCAGAATTGTGGGGGTGCCAGAAGAAGAGAGAGAGCAAGATACTGAAAACCTATTTCAGGAAATAATGACTGAAAACTTCCCACATCTGGTAAAAGAAATAGACTTACAAGTCCAGGAAGCACACAGAACCCCATATAAAAGGAATCCAAGGAGGACTACACCAAGACACATCATAATTAAAATACCAAGAGCAAAATACAGAGAGAGAGAATATTAAAAGCAGCAAGAGAAAAACAGTTCATTACCTACAAGGGCGCACCCATATGACTGTCAACTGATTTCTCAACAGAAACGATGCAGGCCAGATGAGAGTGGTAAGAAATATTCAATGTGATGAATAGCAAGAACCTACAACCAAGAATAATCTATCCAGCAAAGCTATCATTCAGAATTAAAGGGCAGATAAAGAGCTTCACAGATAAGAAAAAGCTAAAGGAGTTCATCAACTCCAAACCAGTATTATATGAAATGCTGAAAGATACTCTTTTAGAAGAGGAAGGAGATAAAGGTAAAAGACAAAAAGTTAAGAACAAATACATATCTATCAATAAGTGAATCTAAAAATTAAGTGAATTAAAAATTTGATGAACTGAATAAACTGGTGAATATAATAGAATCAGTAGCACAGAAAGGGAGTGGACTCATAATTCTCAGGGAGAAAGGTGAGGGGTGTACAGGGAGAAACTGGACAAAAATCATAAACCTATGGATGAGGTCAATGGGAGGGAGAAAAGCGTAGAGCAAAGGGTGGGAGTTGGGTGGAGGGGTGATATGGAGGGGAAAAAAGAGAAACAAATGTAATCTGAATAATAAAGATTTAATTTAAAAAAAGAAAAAAAGAAAAAAAAGAAAAAAATGTCGAATTTGATGCCCCCGAAAAGAGCATTTGCTGGAAATTTCAATTCATTACTTTATTTTGAAGAAAAGTACTGCTGAATACTTTGGGAAACTTATGGTGAACATGTTCCATCTCAAGAATCTTGTGATCGCTGGTTTAAACCCTTTAAATGTGATGATTTTGATGTGAAAGACAAAGAACATCCAGGTCAACTGAAAAAGTTTGAAGATCAACAATTACAAGCATTATTGGTTGAAGATGCATGTCAAACTCAAAAACAACTTGCAGAAAGATTAAACTTTGCTCAGCAAACAATTTATGATCACTTACATGCAATGGGAAAGATTTAAAGGAAAGAAAATGGGTGCCACATCAATTGAACAAAAGTAAATGGAAAACCAAAAAGTCATCAGTAAAATGTTGCTTCAACTGCATGAAAGAAAGTCTTTTTTGCATCAAATTGTGACTGGCGATGAAAAGGGATTTATTTTGAGAATCGCAAATGCAGAAAATCATGGGTTGACCCCGGTCAACCATCAACATCGACTGCAAGGCCAGATTGCTTCAGAAAGAAGACAATGCTCTGCATTTTGTGGGACCAGAAAGGAGTAGTGTATTATGAGCTTCTAAAACCAGGTGAAAGCATTGATACTGATTGCTACCTACAACAAATAATCAATTTCAAACATGCTTTGATCATAAAATGACCAGAATGTGCCAGAAGACATGGCAAAGTAATTTTGCTTCATGATGATGCACCATCACATACTTCAAAACCAGTTAAAAACACATTCAAAGATGTTGCCTGGAAAATATTAATCCACTGGCCATGTTCCTCAGACCTTGCTTCTTCACATTACCATTTGTTCCGATAGATGGCACACAAACTTTCTGAGCAGCACTTTAAAACATATGAAGAAGTATAAAATTGTGTCTATGGTTTGTCTCAAAACAAGAAAACTTTTATTGGGATGGTATCCACAAATTACCTGAAAAATGGTGGAAATATGTAGCTAATGATGGATATTACTTTGAATAAAGTAGTGTTTCTCTTGAAATATTACACAATTCATATTATTATTACCTGGTACACCTAGTAAATTAAAATATATTTTGGTGATGACTCTGAAATTAACTAGTAAAACCAATACCTTGTTTTTGGCATATGAAAATTGACTGCAATTTCAAAATGGGGGTTCAAAAAAGAGAATGCCTTTTTTCCCCCCACTTAATTCACACTGCACTGAGTCACAGAAATACTAGTTATTTTTAAGTAAGTGACCCCAGGAAACACAAGGTAAAACTACCCTAAGATTATTTAGTATAATTTATAAAATTTAGACTTTTATTTCCATCTTAACATCAGTCATTGAAGGGTTAAAGATGAGCTTGGTGAAAGGAGGGGACTTTGGAAGCCATTTCCTCAAACTTTTAGCATTCATGGCAGGTTGAGTCACACCAGTTTTTATTAAATGATGCATAATTCAGTAATAAATTGGTTTAGCGCTGCCTGTTACAAGTCAGGTCTGAGGGTTTACAGGGGTCAGTCTAGAGGCACTGTGGCTGTTTCATGTCATTAGTTTTCATTCAGTTGCAATGTGTAACCACTCTAGCACATGTCTTTCATTAGTGGGTACAATGCTCGCTTTGTGTGTGAACATCCTTAGATGGTAAAAGCCAATTTAGAGCTTTCTCACCTTCCTTTTATGTGAGTGGATTCCATCAGACCCACATGTGTGCGGAGCTAAAGGTTTTTGTGATGGGGTCAGCCTCATTTCCCATTTGCATTGCATTCTGCCCAGCTGACTAGAGGCTCTCTCTGAAGTTAATGGGTGTTGAACAGTGGATCAGACCATCGTGTCAACTTGCCAAACTTCTTCCTCTCTCGAAGTCAGATAGCTCTTGAAACACTATTTCCTTTATAAAGCTTTCTTTTGCTAAGTGGAAGACAGGGTGAATTATTTTTCCCATTAACTCAAGTAGAAAAACCAGACTGCTGTTTTCTACCAGCACATATACCCCTTGCCCGCCCCCTACTGGATCAAGTAAGAAATTATTTGAATGTAATTAGATTTTGGTAAGGTTTCTGTGTGTGCAAATAGTTAACTGCATGTTAATTAGTTCCTTGTGGGAATATACATCAGTAATTAATACAAAGCTAGGGACTGAAAACATTTTATAGGGAGTCAATAGTTAACGGTGAACACATGGACAGTTTATAAAATAGATGATGTTTTATATCTCTCAATCTCTATTTTTTTTCTTAAAATCGCCTTTTCTGTTGAGATAGACTTGTTTTGGAAGAGAGTACTGTAGCTGTGGTAAGGAAGATTCTCTGTGAGTAAGTTGCTCATTCTTTTAAGTTCAAAATATGTATCTGAATACCCAGGTTAGTGGAAAGAATAAAGCTTTGGGTTTGGACCAAGATGAGTTTACATCTTGGGCTCTATCACTTCTTGTGAATGTAATATTCTGGTTGTTGTAAGTATTAAATGAGATAATATTTTTAAACATGCCCTGGGAGGTGTACTCATTCATTCATTCAACAAATATTTTGAGGATCTACTATGTACCAGGTACAGTTCCAAGCATGGAGGATACTACAGATGAATGAACATACACACATATAATGCTTATAGTGAGATGAGTGAGATAATATGCACAGTAAATAGTGTATTGTAGTGTTTTTTTAGGCGGGTTAAGTGCTATGGAGGAAATCAAGGTAGGTTATGGAATACAGGAGTGCAGGGCTATTCTAGTGCAAAGGATAGTCGGGAAAGGCTTCTCTAGGAATGTGGCATTCGAGCAAAGACTTGAAAGAGGTAAGTGAGTAAACTGGATGTGTGGGGGAAGAGTGTTCCAGAAAGAAACATTAGGGGCCATTTTATGTCAAAAAATGGAGAGTAATTGGAGGGTTTTGATCAGAGGAGTGATGTGATTTGTTTTAGTGTGTTAATTAGAATTCTCCTAGAAACAAACTTTGCAATGTATAGCTGTGTATAGTATATTTATGTTGGAACTAGTCTCAGAATCAACACCTGTGAAAGAGTTGGTGAGCACATCTGGGCAGCTGAAATGTGATACTGTTGTCCTCAGCTGATCCACGGGGAGTCTGGGCTGGCATGGCTCTTCAGAGTTGTCCCAAACTGAGGAAAAGGAGTGAAGCTTTTGTATCCCTACATTGATCAGTCATTGTTTACCTTATGGGAAGGTCAGAACTTTAGTAAGGCAGTTCCTACTGGATGAATTTAAGAAGTGGATTCACATGTAAGCCTTTGGCAGCCAACATCCCCAGTTTCTGGGGTAGCAAATACATCAGGGTTAATCTGGGTGATGCCCCATAGCATGCATTACAAGGCCATGCTGATGATATTTGAGAATGTACCAACTAGATAAAGGGAGAAAGGAAAAGACCAGTTAGTAGACGGTTGCAAAAACCCTGGAGAGGAATGATGGTAGCTTGGATCAAATCAGGATGATAGCAATGGAGGAAATGAGAAGATACATTTTGAATGGAATGCTATAGGATTTACTGATGGATTGGATGTAGGCTGTTAAAGTAAAAGAATTCAAGGGTACTTTGAAGTTTTTGCTTGAACAACTAGAAGGAGAGAATTTTTTGTGTACTTCTTTTGAAAAAAATATTAATTGTTGAAAGCATTACATATGTCATATGTCTCTCCCTCATTAACCATTTACAAGGAGAGAATTGCTATTAATGGGGGTAGGGAAGACTGTGAGAGAAGCAGGATTGAGTAAGGGGGAATCAGGAGCTCAGTTTTAGACATGTTGACACAGAGATGCCTACTACCCATCCAAGTGGGTATGTTGAGTAGGAAGTTGGATATAATATTTGAGCAGGAGAGCTATTTTGGGAATCCTTGGCATGTACGTTATTTAAGACTGTGAGACTGGGTGAGATCACGAAATGCAGTGAATATATGAATAATTCTAGGGATGATTCCTGAAGCCTAGCTTCCTTTGGCTATCTTTAGGATTCATAATAAGTTGCCTCCTTAGATAAAGAAGATCCTGGCTCCCATTCGCCCCTTTCCCTGCCTCCCTCCCTCCACCCCAGCAAGCTGTGGAAGTTGTCTTACAGCGAGTATGTGGTAGACAGAACAATGGCTTCCCAAAGATGTCCATGTCCTAGTCTCCAGAATCTGTCAATATGTTGTTATCTTACACGACAAGTGCCTTGTAGGTGTGATTAAGATCTTGTGATAGGAAGATTATCTGCATTACAAGGTTGTCTCAGTGTAATCATGGGGTTCTTACAAAAAGAAGGCAAGAGGGTCAGAGTTAAAGATGTGATGATAAAAGCAGAAATTAAAATGATGTCATTAAAATGGAGGAAGGTGCCACAAGGCAAGGAATGCAGTCAGCATCTACAAGCTGGAAAAGGCTAGGAAATGGACTCTCCCCTAGGACTGCAGGAGGCATGCAGCTCTGCTAATCCTTGAATTTAGCCCATAAAGCCCATTTTGAACTACTCTAGTACTGTAACATAATAAATCTGTGTTATAATGTGGTAATTTGTTATAGCAGCAATAGGAAACTTAAGCTAAATATAGGCTACTTTACCCTGTAGGGTTTAAATTGTGGATTGGGGAATTAGGAATAGGTAAATTTAAGGGTCTAAAATATTGATGAAAATTCCTTTTAACTGCTTTTTCTATCTATCTATCTATCTATCTATCTATCTATCTATCTATCTAATCTACCTGTCATCTTTCTATCTGTCATATATCTATTCATCCATCCATCCATCCATCCATCCATCTATTCATTATCCATCTTTTCTCCATCTGGTAAATAGAAAGAAGTTCCATATGTCCCTTGTGCCTCTTGATTTTAATAATCTGTTTATCAAGCCATCAGTATTCTATTGCCAAAAGAATTTACAAGCCAATTAACCCTGGTGGCTGGATACTTCTAGCAGCACATTGTCCCCCACATCACAGTCAGTACAAGGAAAGAAGAATGCATGGCCTCCAGGGGCTCATTATTCAGCATCCCCTTCGCCATAAAACGTACTACTTCTGTGAAGCATCCTTTAGTTGTATTTTTATTTTATAGCACCCGACATTGACCATTTTGCAAAATAATGATCCTCTTCTTATCAGCCCATCTGCTGCCAGTCAGTAATTTATCTGAATGGATTTTTTTCAGTATCAATATACAGTACAGGTCCAGGTGAGGCATTGGCTGTAATAACAGTGGGCCACTGTGCAGCAGGCAGAATTTAAAGTACCCATCCCTTACACCATCAAAATGGATGTACATCTAGAACTATGTACAAATTGTTTCCAAAATAAAATGCACCTCTGAATTTGTGTACAAGTTTGAATGCTGGTGTTCATTTGAAAGTCTGTTTTATATGCATATTTAAACCTATGCTTTTTGTTTGTTTATGTCTGAGGAATAATGCTTCTAGAAAGGGAGCTTGGTATAATATAATAAGATGCTTTTAGTAATTTTTTTTTTTGAAAAACAAACGCCCTAGATTACAACTCTCTTCTACCTCCACATATATATATTTTTCATGCTGAGTGCAGTAATTTCTTGCAAGACTTCTTTCAGCGAAGGTTTAATTTTTACACCCCAACCTTGGTGCCCTTTCCAATTTAAAAATGATTTTGAAGTCGTTTGGGATGATCTGAACAGATCATCATGTATGTTCCTTGACCTAGAGTAAGTGCAAAGTATTTGCCTGCTGTTAGAAAGCTACAGTGACCACTGTTCCTGGGGTGGGAGGGCCATGGAAACTGTGGGGAGTGAAAGAACACTTTGTTGTTGGGGATTCAGGTTGTCACCTTCCCAGATTCCTGCATCTGCCCTCTTCAGAAGACAGTTTTAAAACCTGAGTTGTTGATGACGACTTGAACTTTATTTGTTGCTACCCCCAAACCCTGGTCCCCTGTTACCGTTTATGTCAGCTAACTCTTAGCATAGAAAATTTGAATGGAATTTTTCCACATAAGCTTAAAATATTCATACTGCTTGTGCCAGCCTTGATTTTGTGAGGGGTCATCCTAGTCATTCTTACAGTTGATGGCAGCCTTTTGGCTTCCAAATATTTCCACATAGCATCTTTTCAGTGTGGTTTCGATGCATAACATTTAAACTATTCTTAGTTAATACCAATGAATTATTTTGATCCTTTTAGTATTTTTATTCCTTTCACTACCCCTTTCTAGCCTTTCTAACATAGGTACTCAGGAATAGCTGACCAAGTATGTTACATGCATTTTGTTTTGTATGTTTTAGGGACTTGGTTAGCTCTTCTGTCTCCCAGTCCCCATGGCTACCTTTGGTTCTCCTTTAAATCTGTGATAAAATTTAATAGAGTAATGGATTCATGAATTATGATTATGAGATTTAAAAAGTGATCTGTTACTGTCAAGGCAGAGGATAGTAACTTAAAGCATTTGCTGGTGTTTGGCTATGAATTATATGACAACCCACGTTGACACTTGGAGGCGGCTGTGCACCTGTAGTGAGTAATGAAGCTGGGATTCCCCAGGGACAGTGTACCATGGCTATATTTGCCATCTGAATGGATGGATTTTCTTGCAAGCCAAGGAGACTGTGACTTACTTCTGAAGTCCTATATGCATGATTCTTATGGTAAAAAGTTGTTTTCCAGAAATGCGAGTCTAGGGAAATAATTATTTCTTTATGCTGCCCAGACTTGAGTCCTTGTTTAAATTCCTAACTTGTAAGAAAAAGTTTTAAGGTTGCTTTTGTTAAGTTGTGAATTTATAAGTATGTATTCAACTAGTAATTAAGGTATAAATAATTCACTTTTGAACATTTTTTAATTAACTGAGACATAAAGGCTAGATCAAGAATTTCACTGAATTTTCATTGGTTTCATGCTTCCTATTAAATTTTTCTTTGATACAATTAAAATACTACTAAATATGCTCAAGCATATGTGCATGTATAAACATAAGCGCTCACATAGCAAGAGTCAGGAATATCATATGCTATGTCCAACCTCAATAAGAAGACTAAAAAATTAATGAACAGGGCCACCCTGTCATGAATCCTAACTGTTTTCTGATAAGATAAACAATGACCCTTAATTACAAGCTAAAATTTTTAATTAAGATGATTTTGCAGTAATTATCTTAGTTGTCTGCTTCACTAGATTTTAATGAAAAAGATTGATTAGGTATAAAACTAGTAGCATAATTAAACATTCAGGGTTGCATTGGCCATTGAGAGGGAAGTAATGTGATTAAACCCTAAAGTACATTCTTTAACAAGGCATTTTAGATAGTCATATCGGGTATAGTGTCATTAAGCTTCATTTTTATGCATAGCTTTAACATCTTAAGGTAAAAAAACCTGTCCAGCCACAACTGGCTTATTTACACAAAATATTTATTGAGCGCTTACTATGTGTCATAGTGATATAGGGAGCATAAAACATAGTCTTTAGAATTAAATACACTGTTCAAAGTCTAAGTTCTTTTAATTAGCAGAATCAGGCAGGGTATTGGGGAAGCCCATAACCACCCAGCACATTAATTGCAAATGGATAAGTACTGATTCATTATGTGGTTTTTGAATTTGTAAATGTGTCAACACATATTTTGCCCTATTGCAGTGCCCAGTACTGAATAGATGTTCTGTAAATAGGAGTATCATTACTATAGGTTTTATTTTGAAAATATTCTAGAATTTTTTTTGAAACAGTAAATGCAGTGTGTAGACTCTCACTAGTTTATAAAATATTCATGCAAAGAGAGAGGGAAAATGGTGTTGTTAGTCAATATTATGGAGTAAAAATCACTGTGATATTTTAAAATTTCTTTGCAACAGTAATGGACAAATATTAGCAATAAACAAATATTATCAAAATCTGGGGGAAATTCTTTTTCTATTTTGTTTATAAGAAATGCAGAGTAATTGGCTTCTGGATTGCTTAATTTTCTTATTGCTTTAGAATGCAGGATTCAATGAACAAATTTCTGCATCTGCCAGGATCAATTTAAATGATCTCAGTCAGTTTCTATTGGTCAAGTTTACTTTGTTTACTAGGAAGTTGGTATGGGTTAGAACATGTGTATAGCATTGGACAAATAAATCCATCCTAGCTTCATAGCTTAATAATCGAGTACATCCTAGAGCCAGAGGGAATTTCAGGCAATTTGGCCCAGGAGGTAGCTACATTGCTGTGCTGATCAGGTGCTAACGCATCCTTGAATAGTGACTGCACTTGAATCAAAGGTCTAGATTTGAAACTTAGACCTTTGATTTACTTAGTGGCCCACTCATGTGGAAAATATTCTATCTTCTTAATAGGAACTCTGGAATCTGTACATTTAATTTGATGAGACTAAAGTGAGAATCAAATAACAACAGCGACTATGGAAATGTCAAATCATACAAAGCATGATCCATTTATTCCTATATTTATTTTCAATTTATGGAACAACTGATTTACCCAAATATTGTGCCAAACAGTGAAAATTTAAGCATGAGTAAGATACGACCAAGTCTCCCCCTAAGGGGGGAGATATTTAAACTACTATAGAAAATTACCATTCAGCGTGATAAATGCGAGACTAAATATATGCCTGGGATGTCTTGAAAGCCCAGAGAAGTACCTAATCCAGAAGGAAAAGTTTAGGGCATGCTTATAGGAGAGACACTTGATCTGAATTCTGAAGGATGAAGAAACTAGATCAGGGAATCAAGGGAGAAATGGCATATTGGAAAGAGGGAACTGCTTGAACGAAGGCTTGGAGGTGCATGAGAAAGCATCACGTGCAGGAAATGACTGTGGAAAGGATGGAGCCTAAGTATCCCTTGGGGCAGGGAGAGTGGCAGAGATAAGATAAGGTGGTAGGCACGGATACTTGAGTATTATCCTGAAAGCCTTTAGGTGTATCACAAAGGGGATTTAGCCAGGCTCATGCATGGTCAGATTTATGTTTTGTGAACATTATTTTGGTAGCACTGTGAAAGCTAGATTAGAGAGGAGAGATTGATGAGAGGGAAAAATACTGAGATGTGTTCATTCTACAATTTTTTTTTTTTTT
>PVJN01005244.1:65255-83744 GCA_004026805.1 Lasiurus borealis | reverse complement strand
GTGCATATGTAGCAACCAGTAATCCCTCACCTGATACATATTCTAAATAAATAATTTCAGAGATCTATCAGGATGCATAGAGAATGATATTTATTATAACATTGCTATTTTTCTTAGCAAAACACTGGAAAGATACCAAGTTACCATTACTTATGAAAAAATAAAATGTGATAGATTTATATTATAGAAAACCACTAGCTAGAAGTAAAGACTAGATATACAAACAGTAAGATAAATCGGTCTGAAACTTTTTTTAAGTAAGAGATGTGAATTATAGTACATCGCCAATGCATGCTTTTCAAACAAACACAAAACAATACTCATCTTACTTAAGGCATGTGCTTATCTACAAACACACGTCAAACACATCAGAGTCCGTGCTTAGAGTGAGCATGGGGATCAGGAAGGAAGAGGTGAAAAGGGGAAATAAAATAAAGAGGAACCCTGGTTAGACAAATATAATCATGTGCTATAAACTAAGGAATATGCGAAACACCACTTTGTAGCTGAGTTCCAAAAGCAGAGAAATAGAACAGAAAGGAATGTGGCCAACAGAAAACATTTGTCGGGTTTTTATTAAATTTCAAGTCCACAGCCTTCTCCATTGTAACAAGCCAATCTGCTTAAGCATTTATACTGTACCAGGCTTTCTAAAATTACATCCAGATAACATGTCTTTGGATTAGGGGATTAGTATCCTATTTATCTACAACATCTGTGTGTAGCCATCATCCTATCTAATAAAGAGGGAATATGCTAATTGACCATCACTCCGTCACAAAGATGGCTGCACCCACAGCTGAGGCCAACAAGCAATCAGCAGGACATGAGGCTACTCCCTCCTCCACCCCCATAGGGCTTGACAGGGGACCTCAGGCTGTGGCCCCCCGCCCTGGTATCAGGCTGGGGGACCTCAGGCCACGCCCCCCACCAGGTGGAGCTTAACAGGAGACTTCAGGCCATGCCCCCCACCCTGGCACCAGGATGGGGGACCTCAGACTGCATCACCTCCCGGCAGGGCTTGATGAGGGACCTCAAGCCGTGCCCCCTACCCCAGCACCAGGCCAGGAGACCTGAGGCTGTGCCCCTCTGCTGGGCTTGATAGGGGCCATGCCCCACACCCAGCAGAGCTTGATGGGGAGCCTCAAGGTGCACCCCTAATGCTGGGTCAGGGGAACTCAGGCCACACCCCTTACCAGGTAGGGCTTGACAGGGGACTTCAGGCCACACCCCCCACCCAGCGGGGCTTGATGGGACCTCAGGCCATGTTCCCCACCCAGCAGGGCTTGACAGGGGACCTCAAGGTGTACCCCCAGTGCTGGGTTGAAAAAACTCAGGCTGTACCCCTTACCCAGCAGGGCTTGATGGGGGACCTCAGGCCATGCCCCCGCACTTCCAGTGGGGCTTGACAAGGGTGGGACTGGCAGAGTCTGGATCTAGCCCAATGCAGGGGCGGGGGAAAGGAGGGGAGGGAGGGGGTAACCAGGTCTGGGCCTCATGCAATTTTGAGGCACATGTGGGTGGGAGGGGACTTGACTCTGGGTCCCATGGTGCACTCCAAACTCTGGTAGGAGGAAGGTTTTCATATACATTTTACTAATTTTCTTTCATCTCTGACACTTCTATTAGAGAGAAAGGGCAAACAGCAATATTAAATTATTTCCTCTAATTAATTCCCTTTTAATGTGCAAGAATTTCATGCACCAAGCCACTAGTATTTCATAATACAGTACCAATAGAGTCTGACTACCATAGAGAACAATTCTATAACTAACTGTCTTTTATAATTTTGAGCAAGTAATTTAATTTCTGAAAAGTGATTGGCTTGGAAGAAACACTCTCTCATCCTTTCTCTTCTAAAATATCTTTACATCCAAAGACAGACTCCTGGTAAAAATCCAGCAAAACCATCCTTAGGATTCACACAAATACTAACACAGGAACCCTCAATTTGACCAAGACTCCAGAAGCTGTTGAGGACAAGAAAATATAGGTGATTTCATCCAGCTGGTGCAACCACTATGGAAAACAATACAGTATTGAGTTTCCTCAAAAAAATTAAATATAGGACTGCCATTTGACTCAGTGATCCCACTTCTAGGAATATATCCTAAGAAATGCAAAACACCAACCAGAAAAAAATATATGCACCCCTATGTTCATAGCAGCACAATTTCCAATAGCTGAGATCTGGAAACAGCCCAAGTGTCCATCAGAAACTGAGTGGATAAGAGAGCTATGGTACATTTACACCATGGAATACTATGCAGCTGTGAAAAAAGATGGATCTCTTACCCTTTGAGAGACCAGTTAGGGACCTAGAGAGCACTATCCTAACCCAGTGGTCGGCAAACTCATTAGTCAAAAGAACCAAATATCAACAGTACAATGATTGACATTTCTTTTGAGAGCCAAATTCTTAAACCTAAACTATATAGGTAGTTACATTGTTATTAACTTAATTAGGGTACTCCTACGATGGCCTTTGCTAAAAATTCATGGGGCCAAAGAGCCGCATGTGGCTCATGAGCCGCAGTTTGCCGACCACTGTCCTAAGTGAAATAAGTCAGAGAAAGACAAATATCACATGATCTCATGTATATGCAGCATCTAATGAACAAAATAATCTGATGAACACAATAGATCTAGAGACATGGAGGCATGGGACAGACTGAGGAATTTCAGGGGGGAAGCGAGAAGGGGCCAATGGGAAGAGATTAACCAAAGAACTTACCTGCTTGTATGCATTGGCCAGGGACACAGACAATAGTGTAGGAAAGGCCTGGGGTGGGACGGAGCCAGGTGGAGGGAGGGCAAAGAGGGCGAAAAAGGGGAACATCTGAAATACTCTAAACAATTAAGATTAATTTAAAAGCAATAAAAAGAAATATAAAATAATGAAAAACATTATATTATAATAGCTAGCTATGGTGTTAGATGGGTACTAGATTTATCAGGGTCATTACTTCATGAGGTATACACATGTCTAATCACTGGGCTGTACACTTGAAACTGATATAATATTATATGTTAACTGCAATTAAAAAATAAAATTAATTAATATTCCATAAAATAAAATAAAAAAAACTAGCATGCTAAAACTGGTTTGGCTCGGTGGATAGAGCGTTGGCCTGCAGACTGAAAGGTCTTGGGTTTGATTCTGATCAAAAGCACATACCTTGGTTGCGGGCACATCCCCAGTGGGGGTTGTGCAGGAGGCAGCCGATGGATGCTTCTCTCTCATCGATGTTTCTAACTCTCTATTTCTCTCCCGTCCTCTCTGTAAAAAGTCAATAAAATATATTTTAAAAAAACAAAAAACACTAAACTAGCTTAAGCAAAAGTGGGCAGGGGGAAAGCTAAGAGAATGACAGAAGGAAAAATTTTAAATATAAATAAGATTAATCTGAAATCCTTGTCCAAGTGACTCCTGTTGTATAAAATAATTTGAATATCATAAAAAATCTGGTTATTTCTTTAGCCATACATTCATGGACTCACTCCTTTAATAATGAGAGCCTACCTGGTGCCAGGCACTGTGGTGGGTACTGGGGACTCCAACACTGCACAGACCCTGTCTTTGTGGATTTTACACGAAAATAAGTACTAAGCCAATTATAGCACCAGTAACAGAGAGAGTTAATTACACGGTGATGCACGCTGTGGACAGGGCTGTAAAAAGATGCCACAGCAGGCTCTTACCTACCTTGAATGACAGCGGGGAAAACCTCCCGTGTGGATGAGGCCAGAAGGGCGAGAATAAATTGGCTGGCTGCAAAGACTGCAGAGAGAGGAGGACAACGCTTCAGAGACAGGCACACACAGAAACCAGAAGGAAATGTGTGTCGGTAAACATGCTGGAAAACACCGTCAGGAAAATGGGAAACAAAGAACTTTAAGGAGGGGCGTGACATGATTAGATTTGCATTGTTCGTGAAATTTCTCTCGCTGCTATCTGGGGAATAAATGCTCTCTAGCGAGCGTTTTTGTACATGGAGAGAGCGAGCTGCAGAAATCCTTGCCAGTGATTCCTATAACTATGTTTCCAGCTTTATCTTTTCATCTGAGCTCCAGCCTCATATCCCAACTTTCAAGTGGCGCAGCCTTTCTTATTAACTACAGTCAGATCAAAATTAACTGGTTAAATCTAAAGTCATCTCCCACCTAAAAACATATCCTACCATGTTGCAGAGTTTGGTAAAATAATATGTATCTATTATTCATCCACCCATATTCTCCAGCCATAAAATTGAAGGGTGGATGTATTAATCAGGCTAATTCTTCCAGCTTTTTAAAAAATACAACTCAAGTACTGGTCTTTTACCCCCCTTGGTTTATTTCTAAGTATCTTTTTCAAATATATATATATATAATATATATATATATATATATATATATATATATATATATATATATATTATATATATATATATATTATTGATTTCAGAGAGGAAGAGAGAGGGAAAGAGAGATAGAAACATGAACACTGAGAATCATTGATTGGCTGCCTCCTGTATGCCCCCTACGGGGGGTCAAGCCAGCAACCCGGGCATGTGCCCTCAACTGGAATTGAACTTGGAACTCTTCAGTCCTCAGGACAATGCTCTATCCAGTGAGCCAAACCAGCTAGGACTATTTCTAAGCATTTTAATTTTTTATTGCAATGGTAAATGGGATTGTTATTTTAATTTCTCTCTCTGAGAATGAATTATTGGAGTGTAAAAATGCCTTCGATTTCTGATGAGGAGGAATAATGATAGTTAGCTGGATCAAATGTCTCGTGCTATAAATAAAACAAAACTATATGAATAAACCATCTCATATTATTATTCTTTCCTGTCTGTATTTAATTTCTATTGTAATGTGAAATTTTCTTTTGTATAATAATAGCCTCCAGAATGTAGAAGGGCCCAAATAGGTTTGGCTCAGTGGATAGAGCTTTGGCCTGGGGACTGAAGGGTCCCAGGTTTGCTTCCAATCAAAGGCAACTACCTGGATTGCAAGGTCCCTGGCATTGGTCAGGGTGCATGCAGGAGGCAACCAATCAACATGTCTCTCTCACATTGATGTTTCTCTCTGTTTCTCCCTCTCCCTTCCATTGTCTCTAACAATTAATGGAAAAAATATCCTCAAGTGAGGATTAACAACAACAAGAACAAATGTATCAGGGAAGGGAGGAAGGTCTACTTCACAAACTGGAAAGACAACATTATCGCATTCCATGGCTTCTGTCTGCCAAGAAATCATTCTGAAAGGAACTGGATTGTTTAATTGGGAGAAACCAGTGAAAATCTTCTCAATGATATTCTGGGGTAACGTGGCAGATGAATGAATTATTGCCAAGAGTGGATATTCTTTAGAATAAAAATTAAAAAAAGGCATAGAACTTAGGGATACTTCGTTATTCAAAAGGTCACAGAAGAAATTCAATTTCCTTTACTTCTAATTTGAATTGCTTAAAGTGTACAGGGTAATAGTATTAAAAGGATCAAGAGGATAAGCCCAGAAGTAGAGGCTAAAAATCAAATGTTCCCTTCAAACTATGTGTGCTCTCTCATTAATGGTAATGAGAAGAGCGGAGTGAAAAGTGACATCAACTGGTTAATCCAGTCCTCAGTCATCACTCATTCATAAGTATTTTGTACAGCATGATGCTTACTGAATCCTATCACCTCCCTTTGGAAAATATGAATCTCTAAACATACTTCTTCCCCACCCCAAAGATGAGTATGTTCATTATACTCATGTCTGTAATCCAAAATTATTTTAGACATGACTGCTCTAATACTGTTTTAATCATGATTAAGTTCTTTATTATTTACTTTCTCTCTCTCTTTTCTTTAGCTTCTATCTATGCTAACTTTAACCCACTGTCTTCCAAGTTCTGCATTCCTGTTTCTCTGACAATTAGGAGAGCATTTGGTATCCAGTTCTTACAGCTAATGATCAACACTAGGTAGAAAATTAGCCAGAAACCATTTAAAACTCAGTGAAAACCAAAACTGGAAATTCTTCTTCATGATTTAAATGCACACCTGATGATGTTAAATGCATGCTTCAGCTGATTAAAAATGTCAGGGATTTTCCTCTCTAATTTGGGCTGCCCCAGAACACAATTCTAGACATGAATTAGGAGCCTGTTGACCATGAGAATAACTCATATACCATGTGTTCATTTGGTCATCTGTGTTCAAATCTCAAAATTGTCTGTTCTTGCTTTCTAATGAATTCCATTGTAGTCAGAGAAAATAATTTATGTAATTCTTTTATTTAAAATAAAATTTAAATTTCTTGAGACTTCTTTTTCTTTCATGGCCTCCCTTGCGGATTCCCCTGCATGATATGGTATATTCACATGAAAGAATGAACCACTAATGTCATCTCTCACACACAGAACTGTGTATTCTGCTATTGCTCTGTGGAGTGTTTTATAGATGTCTATTAGGTCTAGTTGCTTATAGTTGTTCTATCCATTATTGAAAGTTGGGTATCGAAATCTCCAACTGTTATTATTGAATTGGCTTTTTCTCTCTTCAATTCTGTCAGGTTTTGCTTCATGTATTTGGTGTGTGTGTGTGTGTGTGTGTATGGAGTTTTGACCCAGTTTTGATAATACACTAGAGGCCTGATGCACAAAGATTTGTGCAAGAATGAGCCTTCCCCAACCCCCTGGCTGCCGGCACCACCTTTGCTCTGGCTAGAGCCACCTTTTCGGTCTGGCCCATAGCCACCTTTTCACCTTCCCATGCTGCCCAGAGACCCAGAGCAGTTGGGGTGGTGCAGAATGCTTGTGTCATCACCATGGTGACACAACACATCCCACCAAACCCCCAGACATTCAGCCACCTACATATGCAAATTAACTCCCCATCTTTGTTGGGTTAATTTGCATATTCACTCCTGGTTGGCTAATAGGTGTCATGAAGGTACAGTCAATTTGCATCTTACTCTTTTATTAGTGTAGATATATCATGTACCTTGGCATATTTTTTTTTAATGTTGTAAGACTTTGTATACAAACTGTAAATGTTTACTGACATATATCACAGCCACATTTTTATGTACTACTAAAGTTAAGAGAGTATTAATCTGAATTACATTGCTTTAAGTTAAGGTGCTAATTGTTATTGTCAGAAAAACCATTAAGAAAATAGCTCTCAAAAATGTATTAAAAGAAAAAAGGCAATAAAATGAAAATTGTTGTTCTAGAAAATATCTACCTGATACAAAAAAAGGCAATAATGTAGTCATATAGGGACAAAGGCATAAGATGTATCCAAACAATAGCTATAAATACCGCTATATAAGTCATTATATTAAATGTAAATGGAATAAACATTTCATCAAAATGTAGAGATTGCCAGGATGACTACAAAAACATAATCCAAATCTATGCTGACTAAAGTGTCACACCTTTATATTTGAAGAAACAAACAGGTTAAGAGTGAAAGGATGGAAAGAATATACCATGGAAACAGCAAGCTAAAGAGAGTTAGCATCACTATACTAATAGGCAAAATCAACTTTAAGACAAACATTTTTATTAGAAAACAAGGAGGATTTTTTATGAAGTAGAAGGGTCAGATAAAATGGGAAGATGTAGCAGGCCTATATAATAAAAGGCTAATATGCAAATTGACTGGACAGCAGAACAACTGGTCGGTATGACACACACTGATCACCAGGGGGCAGACGCTCAATGCAGGAGCTGCCCCCTGGTGGTCAGTGCACTCCCACAGGGGGAGCGCCACTCTGCCAGAAGCCGGGCTCATGGCTGGCGAGTGCAGTAGTGACACAGTGGCACTGGCAGGAGCCTCTCCTGCCTCTGTGGCAGTGCCAAGGATGTCTGACTACAAGAGGGCACAGGCCAGGCTGAGGGACCCCTGAGTGCCTGAATATCATGCACCAGGCCTCTACTGTATTATTAAAACTGGGTCAATAATTTCGTTGAAAAATCATTCACAAGTTAGAGGCACTTTTCTAGATAAAGCGTTCAGTTTATAGATAGTGGAACAGAGATCATATAGATGAAGGCAGTCCCCTAATCTTTATACACTGTTAGTACAGTGCCAGGACATCTCCTCCTTGGATCAGTGCTCTTTCAATCACAGGAGATAATGGCTCTTTCTCTGGGGGATTTTAACTCAAAAATACATTTTTTACAGAGGTATATCAGTGATAATCTCAACATTTGACTGGCTCTCATATACAAGGTATTCAAATGTGAATCCCTAACTCTCCATAGTTCTCTTTACTTAGCTCACCATGAGTAGCAAGACAATGGTGATTTTCAAGTTTTCTTTCAGTGAATATGAGAATCCAAATATAAAATAAAAAGAAAAGAGACGAAAAGAAAATATCAGGTTGAGAATCTGAGTTCCCTTTACCCCCTATATCTCTTCCTCGGGCTGACCCAAGTCAGTTTATTGCTTAGTTTATCTCAAAATTCCCAATCCCTTCCTGTGTAGTCACGTGTATTATTACAGCATTGATCTAACTGCAAACTACAAAGGTTGTATTGGAAAGGAAAAGATACCTTAGAAATAATAAGAGAAAAATCTCCCTCCACCCTGGACTCCACAGACACCAGAAAGGTTATGAAAACAAATGAAAAGAGTCAACTGACTACAGAGAGCAGTCAGACATCCCAAGCAGCCACACAGAGGGCTCTTTGTATGACAGCTATTCACACCCTACAGATAAAAATCACTCAAGTTCTGGGCACTTGATAATAGAATGAACTCCCAAATTATTGGTTCTTGTCCTGTTACATGGCTTAACCAATTCCCTCAAGGGCAAAGCTTTTGTTCTCTGTATAATATATGAACCTGATTGTCAACTGCATCATCTGATGGTCTGTGCCTGTTACACTGGCTTCCAGCCCAGCCCTCTACAAAACATCACTGCTGAAAATCACTTAGTTATCTCTGTTTTCATCTCTCACATATTGAAAGAGGAGCCATATTTGTACGTCAGTTGATGTCAAATTAGTATGTAATAATAAATGACACTAACAATAGTGACTTGAAAAATTAGAAGTTCATTTTCTTCCACATGAAATACTTATTATGAATGTGTTCGGCTCTATTCCATGTCACCTTCACTTGGGGACCAAGAAACAGCCTCATTTTCCATCACCGTTGCATCATTACTGAGAGAAAGATCTCATGGCAAGATACATACTGGCTATTAATGCTTCCTCTTAGAAGGTCCACATTTTTATTGTGTTCATAGTTCATTGAGAAAAGCAAGTCAGATTGTCAAACGTTATGGCAGTGGGTCAAAGGTATATATATAATTTTTTTTGCCAGGAATAGCACTATTTGCAGGGCACACCATGAAGAGATATGCAATGAAAGGACCACAACATTCATTACGAGGTATCTTCTCTAGAAAATCAAAGCTCTACGGCAGTGCAGCCCAAAGAACGCTCACTGATAGTGGGGATATTCTATAGCTGCAATGTTCCATATGGTACCACTGGCCACAACCATTGAAGCTAGTGAACTAGAAAAAAAAATTAATTTTATATAATTTTATATAATTTGAAAACTGAAATAGTGAGATGTGGATAGCAGGTACTGTACTGGGCAGCACTACTCTAAAACTAACATTTAGGAATAAAAGGAATGAAGCTAAAGACCAAGGTTCTCAATAAAATAAGCCTGGTCATGATGCGAGTTTGTGTTACAGATGGTTAAGGGTGTAGCTCTAGATGTAACCTGGTTTGACTCCTCTTTTACCACCTAAACCTGTGGACCGAGAGTAAATTACTGAATTAGTAAATCTCTGGGTCCCATTCACCTCATTTTGTAAAATATAGATACAGTGGTACCTCGAAATATGAGTGCCCTAACATACGAGATTTTTGAGATACGAGCCATCGAGCTTTGAAATACGAGCAACATTTGAGATAGGAGTAATCGCGCGGATCAGCCGGCTGCACACGACCCACCAAGTGTCTCATAGTTTCCCACGCCTCAAGGTTACTGAAAGAATTAAACTCGTATCTCGAGGTACCACTGTAATAGCATCTCCATCATTTCTTCTGAGGAATTTATAAATTAAAGCATGTAAAGAGCTTCACCCATTGTCTGAATCGTACTCAATAAATGGCAAGTTTATGATCATAATCTCTTCTAACTCCTCAATTTTTAATGGGAGTTGGCAAAAAGGAGAATATTTACTTTAAATTCAGTACGTGTAAACATTATTGCAACTAATATATCCATAATACCTCATTGTAACCCTGTCAAATATTTCTTCTGTGTATTTGGATTGAAAGGCTGCCAGCAAACCTGGATATTAATAAATTCTAGCATTTCCTCTCTGGATGAGGATATGCACACCACCATCCAAGTTAGTCCCTTATCTTGGGAATGGAAGTAATTATATCTAACTCACCCCATTGGTATGAGAGTAAATGATTAACTATGTATAAAGAGGCTGCCAGGTGTTGCTCTATAAAACAGATAACTTTCTTTCGGTTCTGACTCCATTGCTGTATTCAGAGAAAGAGGTTTCAGATAGACAAAAGACATTCAATATTCTCTCATCTCATAGTCAATTTCTCCCTTGTCAAAGATTTATGACCATATCTCTCATTAGAAACAAAATTAAGAAGAGTACAGCTTAATAACATAGAGAGAAGTCCTACACAGTCTAAGCATTTCTTTCATTGGGGAAGAAAAATGCTAAGTTTAATTGTACATTACACTCCCATAATAAAATAAGGGGAGGTTGATTTATGTTGATGTTCTCATCCTATCTAATAAAAGTATAACATGCAAATTGACCATCACTCCAACATACAAGATGGCTGTCCCCATGTGGTCAAAGATAACTGCTTCCATGTGGACACAAGATGGCCACCACAAGATGGCCAGCAGGGGAGAGCATTTGGGAGGGACCAGGACTGCAAGGGGGGGCAGTTGGGGGTGATCAAGCCTGCAGGGGAGGGCAGATAGGGGTGACCAGGCTGGCAGAGGAGGTTAGGCTGGAAACTGGGCTTGTAAGGAAGGGCAGTTATGGGGGGAGAAGGGGATCCAGGCCTGTAGGAGAGGGCAATTGGGGGGGACCTAGGCCTGCAGGAGGGGGAAGTTAGGAGTGACCAGGCCTGCAGGGGAGTGCAGTTAGGGGCAAACAGGCTGGCAGGGGAATTATTAGGAGGTGATCAGGCTGGCAGACAGAAGCGGTGAGGGGCAATCAGGAAGGCAGGCAGGCAAGCAGTTGGGAGCCAGCAGTCCTGGATGGTGAGAGGGATGCCCAACTCCCTGTTTAGGCCCAATCCTACCACAATCAGGCCTAAACGGGGTGTCAGTCATCCCTCGAGGGGTCCCAGATTGGAGAGGGCTCAGGCTGGGCTGAGGGATATACCCTTCCCCCCCCATGCACAAATTTCAAGCACTGGGCCTAATATAATTTGCAACTAGCATAGCAATACTTCTCTGGCTGCATAAAACCTAATTGTTCCCCTTGACAGCATTTTGAGAGCTTTCTGTTTAATGTAAAGAAAGAGACAGAGAGAGGAAGAGAGGCAAATGCTAAAAAGTCAGTGAGAGAAGACCCTGGAACTGTTATTTATTTCAGGTATCTTTAGTGGTAAATCTTGTTTCAGGAACAGGGGATCTTTGACTAACAGGGACTTGGCTTGGTAGACTGAGTTGTTTGGCATGAGGTCAGTATTAATCAAATAACAACAACTGATTATTTGAACATAGATAAGATGTATAAATTACCCAGCCTTTGGCAAGCTAATGTTCAGGCTTTTATAGTCAAGGCTGTTTCAGCATAAACACTGGGTATAGTAGGACCCATTGCAAGAGCTATAATATGTCACAGTGACTTCCCCAAATTATTGAGACTCAGCATACTTTACTTCATGTTGTATCTGTTTCATAGAGGCAGCATACTTTGAAATGTCTCTATGAGATTTAATTAGTGAATTATTCATTCCCTGACTTACTTTCTTATTCAAATATAACCCAGAAAGTTCCTGTATGCCAGGTACCAGAATAGGTTTGTGGCTATTAAATCAAGTAGAATATACTTCTGGCTCTAACAGGGTCTTAACTGTATTCAAATATTTCCTTTTTTCACGAGGGTGGTGATGGGAACATGTACAAATAAGCTAAAAATTATTTTTCCAAAATAAAAATTAATTAAACATATTAGTAAATACTAGGGGCTTCAGTCTGACTCTACTATACCCATTGCAACTATAAGTCACAGCTAAATCTCATAGATGGTGAGGCAGAAAGATGAGGGATTTCTAGCGCAAGAGAAGAGCTTGTAATCTGGCTTGTAATCATGGATTCTATACGTCCCCTTATTCCTACTTGATGTACATTATTACATTCAAGGATTCAGAACAACCCAATCCACATAGTTGTTGTTATTTTTTTTATTTCCATTTGTTCTTGCACCCAAACTTCCACAAGTTTACTCCGAAAGGAAGAACTATTCAAAAATTAGCAACATGTGGAAATTGGGTGTGTTCATCTGCTAGGGCTACCATAGCAAAATACCGCAGATTGAGTGGCTTACACCACAGAAATTTATTTTTCAAGGTGAGTTCAAGAATTCAGTTGCCTTGCCGAGACCAGTTTGGCTCAGTGGATAGAGCGTCGGCCTGCGGACCGAAAGGTCCCAGGTTCGATTCCGGCTGGGGGCATGTACCTTGCTTGTGGGCACAACTCCAGCAGGGGGCGTGCAGGAGGCGGCTGATCGATGTCTCTCTCTCATAGATGTTTCTGACTTTCTATCCCCTTCCCTTCCTCTCTGTAAAAAATCAATAAAATATATATTAAAAAAAAAGAATTCAGTTGCCTTCTCACACTGCCCTAATATGGCCTTTTTTCTGGTTGTGCTCTTCATGTCTTAGGTATGGCTATGGGCCCATCCAATGCTTTTCACTTTACCTCCCTCAAAGCCCCACCCCTATGGATTAGGGCTTCAATGTATGGATTGGGGGGTGGGGGAGGGGCAAAAGGGAGGAGACACTATTCCCTCAATGACAACAGGGCTGTTGAAAGATGAAATTTTTCAACTGTCTTATTCCTGGGCCAGAAAGGAGCAGAATATTAACCGGGTGCCCATTTTAGATCCTTTACCCAATAAAGACATTTGTAATCACTTAACTGAAACACAATTCACTTTTTAAATAAGTTATAAGTAACACACTCCTCGCCAGGGTTTAGAAGGTAACATTTGCTTTCCATTCCCACAGCTCGGATTTGATTATAACTGGCAGG
This sequence comes from Lasiurus borealis, assembly GCA_004026805.1. Classification (NCBI taxonomy): domain Eukaryota; kingdom Metazoa; phylum Chordata; class Mammalia; order Chiroptera; family Vespertilionidae; genus Lasiurus; species Lasiurus borealis. The sequence goes on along the minus strand of PVJN01005244.1, from coordinate 70,491 downwards.
AAGTCAAGACTCAGAGAGCCACCTCCTGTTTAATCAAAATTAATATCCAGCAATAATGGAGGGACCCTGGCACATCACATCGAATGGTGCCAGTTAGAAGCAGCCATCACACTGAGTTCAATGTGAATGTTTAAAAAAAAAAAAAGCTGGGAAAAGAAACTTTAATCTCTATGTCAAAGAGGAGGAATTTTTTTTTGAAAGCAGAAAACAAGAATTACAGACAAATCATCCCTGTCAGTGTATTTTTATGAGGTTCCAAAGGCCAAACTATCTCAGGGTCCCCAAGTGTCTCACAGTCTACAAAAATGCAAAAAAAAAAAAAAAAAAAAAAAAAAAAAAAAAAAAAAATATATATATATATATATATATATATATATATCAAGTATTATGAAGGGTGACAAAGTCAATAAAGTCTTGAAGTTTTCTGCCGAGACTGACTGGTTTGGCTCAGTGGATGGAGTGTCGGCTTGTGGACTGCAGGGTCCCAGGTTCGATTCCGGTTGAGGGCATGTACCTTGCTTGCGGGCACATTTCCACTGTGGGGCATGCAGGAGGCGGCTGATCGATGTCTCTCTCTCATCGATGTTTCTGATTTTCTATCTCTCTCCCTTCCTCTCTGTAAAAAATCAATAAAATATATTTTTTTTAAATAATAAAAAAATACAAATAAAATAAAAAGTCTTGAAGTTTCCCAATTTTTTTTGGAAAGTGCTTCAAGAGAAGAATACTATTAGAGATTCATGCGCGGTCTGGAGAAATGTCATCAACAACATTTCTTCCATCTCCATGAGAGAAACCGGGATGTAGTCTGCATCAACAAGAAAGCTAAATAAGTATGTCTGCCATTTTGAGGCTTCGTTGCTGATGATCAGAAAATTTAAATCACTTTTATTCATGTCCATGGAAGAGTCAGAGAGGCGACCTAGGACAATCCTTAGCAGGGATGATGTCTTCCAACTCAGAGACCAGCAGGCTGGTGGCACTCCTCTCTGGAGGTCTCTTGGCCCCGATTCTGACTAATAATGGTGATCTGACTCAGGAAAAATTACCTGGTTTATTCTCTACAGCCATTCCCTCCTGGGGTCTCCTAATCATAATCCTTCCTTGCCCATGTGGTTACAGGATTGAGTCAGATTTTTTTTAAATGGCTGGGTTTCTAGCCTGACTTATGTAACATCAAATAAATATTTTCTCTGAGAAGGCAATTGGATACCAAAATTAATTAATCTGTTGCATGCAAAAATAAAAATAAAAACAATCATTATTAGTGAGTTAAAATAGCAGACATTTGTTATTTTTCTTTATTCCTCAATAAAGATTCTGAAAACACAAATCTGAAAAGATGTGATGATGCTACATATTAATAAATCTTTTAATTTAAAAGATATTCTTACTTAAGTGTAATTACATCTGGTTTTGTTTTTGTGCTTTTTGCTTGACAACATATTTTCACAGTGAGTTTTTAAGCAAGTTTTAATGATAAATAACTAAAATGTTCGGAAAAGCATATACAATGACAACCTTAAAAAACAACATGAAAGCTATGAAGCTCCATGTTAAAAAAAAATATAGCAATATTGTTTATTTCTTCTAGAGTCTCTCACATTATTTTATTTTCCAAGAATGCTGGAATTCTCTAAATTGAACAAAATATCGGGGCTCCCGCCTAAAAAAGATCATCTTTTCTTTTCTAAATGCAGAATTAACTGGCAGGCTTTCCAGTAAGTGCAACCCGGTGCTATGGGAAGTAAGCAGAGAGGGATACCTGGTTTCATTGAATCGGACCGGCAACATGAAATGAGGCAGGAGAAAGAGCCGGCAGATGACATCCAACCTGCTCAAACTGACAAAACAGGACCAGCTGGGTCAGGAAGGACAAAAGAGTGTATCAGTTATGGCTCAAGGGTGGGTGCAAGTACACAGAGAGAGTCTACCAGGAAGATGTCAAGAAGTGAATGAATGATGTGAGCCAGGTGTCAGAGACAGATCCGAACCAGAGAATGCAGGGATGAGGAAAGAAGCATCAAGCCCAGATGCTCTCGCCTCTACAACTCAAAACGCAGTCTGCACATCAGCAGCCTTATGACGGCCTGGGTCATCGTGAGAGATGCCTAATCGCAGGCCTGACCCGAGAACCACTGAATCAGAATCTACATTTACCAAACCACGTGGTGTACCTTTAAGAAACCCTTGAGAAGTTCACAAAGCTCTGCCCTGATTTTCCAGTTCCTGCCCAACATCACCTGAGAAGCTGCCTCCGTTCTCTGCCGTTACAGTATTCTTGACCTTGAACAACCTTGCCTTTTATCCGCTCTCCACAAACTTGTGCTTTTCTTTCATCTTTACTCTCTAATTATGTGCATTCCTTCTTCTCTTGCAAGTGTGTTAAAATTCTTATTTGAAAACCTAAAACATACAGTCATGTATATTTATGATTTGGGCATCTAACTTTAGTCAAATGATAAAGAAAAAAAATCTCATTTAATAATTACTATGTGATTAAATATTTCCCTGTTTGGGAAAAAATAATGAATTTGTCTTTCCATCATCGTACATGGTATGCAAAACAATTTCCAGGTAGATCAAAACTTCTATGTAAACAAAAAGCCCTAATAACCTAGAAAAGATGTTGCCTCATTTTGAAGAAAATAGCACTTTTCCAAATATAAAAGAAAAAGTATATTAATCTTACGATATAAAAATTTGAGAGCACCGTAGATTGAAATACAATAAGCAAAAGTAAAAAAGAAACCACAAACTATGCATATTATTTGCAATATAGTAACCAAAAGAATTCCATGTTTATTAAATCAAAAGCTTTTACAGTCTAGTAATATAAATATCAAAACAGAAAATTAGAAAATGAAATAAGCAATTCATTAAGAGTCAATTGCCCATAGCTTAAAAACAATTCAGCACTGTTAGTTTAAACTTATATAAATTTCAAAAATAATGAAAGATACTCTCGAGACCCATCTTGTACTTACAGTAATCATGACAACATGGGCATGGTGTGAGGGTACATACATGGACTCAGAAACAGCAGAGTCCTGAGAACATATTTCAATGGTCCATCGATTTATGGCAAAAGGGGCACTAAAGTGCAGTGGGACAAGTGTGGTCTCTCCAGTAAATGATATTGGGTGAACTGGATATTTTTATTGGGAAAAAAAATGCCTCTTGATCTCTACTTCAAACTATAAACAACAGCTATTCCAGATGGATTGCAGATCCAAATATGAAAAGTTAAGAAGTAAAAAATTTAGGAGAATGTCTTCAAATCTTTGGAGAAGGCAAAGGTTTCTTTAAACATAAAAAAAATACAAAAACTGAAGTGTTGGATTTTATTAAGATTAAAATAGTTCAATTTCATAAACAGTGATCATTAAGAGAGAAAAAAGGTAGGCTGCAGATGGAGAGAAAATACTTGAGTTCATCCATCTGACAAAAGACTCTTATTCTTATGAATAAATAATTTTGTAAATCAGTTCAAATAGAAGTTAAATAGAAAAAAATAAGCAAAAGGTTTAAATAGGAATGCCACAAAGAAAGCTATCTAAGTTGCCAGCACACATGTGAAAATATGCTCAAATTTCTTATTAAAGTTACAGTGAAATATTATTAAACCACCCAAAAGGCTAGAAATAACAACAACAACAACAAAAAATAGTGTTTCTCACTCTCCAGCTTTCTTGAAAAAAAAAAATTGACTCCCTTTGTATTTCTTTCTCAAGTTTTCTCTTTGTAGTATAATTTTAGATTATGAATCCAAAGTTTGGAAAAGATATGGTTACATTTCACAATAATATAGGAATCAAGTCTAATATTGGTAATTCATAATTACATCTAAAATAACAGCATAAAATTTATGTATGTCTAAACTGATGTTATCCAGGGAGTTCATTAAAATCTGAATCTTAGTATCAAAATGAGATAATGGATCCAAACTGTCTGGTTATTAAGTTATTCATCAAGTCAGCAGAAAATCAGCCACACATGTCAAGTGCAAGATACTGTAGAATACACCTCTTACTATAACTAGCAGAAAAAATTTAGATTATCAGGCTCAATTAGATGCTTTAAAATGTATGCATGATTAGCATAACCAATGGACACAGACTCTGGGACAGTGGGGGCTTGCCCGGGGTGGGAATGGCTGGGTGGAGGTGGGATCAAGAGGAGAAAACAGAGACATAAGTGATACTTTAAACAATAAATTTTAAAAAATCTATGGATGTATTGTGATAACATTTTAATTTGGAATACCTTTTGTCATTAAGTGGTGTTCTTCAGACCTTAGCCCAGAAATTAAGTGGTACTTTAGGAAAAGTTAAAGGAAATACCTAGGACAGAAACCATTTGACCCAAATTCCTTTAGGGATGCTGGAAATATATTGCCTCATCTGTCCCCACATCAACCTAGATGTAGACAACCAAAGAAACATAAAACTAATCGTGGTTAGATTTAACAGAACCAGAGGTTTGCTTCTTCAATATGTTCTTGGTTCTGTTGAACTTGGGCGGACCAAAGAATTGAGTGTCAGTAAGCCAGAGAAGATAAATGCCTGCAACAGCTACCACATGGAAGTTATGGAAAATTCTCAGACTTATATACGGATCATGATCCAAATAAGAGATGAGGCTGAGTCAACTAGAAAAGGATACAAAACTGAACAAGCTCAGAAAATGGAAAGTAAACCTTCCGAGTGTGTTTTCTTGAGGGGTGAGGGTGGAAATAAACACACACACACACACACACACACACACACTGAAACCTAGTGGCTTATTTGCTTCTAATTCTGTAGGTTAATAATTCAAGAAGCATGCATGAGTGGACATCTCAACACCATTGCACAATGTCCAGCACCTTTCTGAGGTGCCTTCAAATAGATGAGGGATGGCTGGGATTACTGAATCGGGGTCATATATGTCTGAAGCCTCATGCTAGCTCCCAGTTTGTTCCTCGGCTCTCGTTTATGTCACTTCTCCATATGACTGGACCTTCCTTGCACATGGTGGTCGCAAGATTCCCAAAAGTAGTGTTTCAGGAAGACCAGGCCCATTGAGCAGGGCTGACTAAGGATTGGCTGGCATAACATTGGCTAATGTTGAAGTCTACAAAGAAATTTTCATGGCCAAAATTGCTTGATATTCTGCTTTTCAGGAAAACCTGGACATATAGACATTTAAATGAAGTCATGTTTTCTTATGTTTAAATAATTTAATTTCTGTTCTG
>PVJN01005244.1:0-65155 GCA_004026805.1 Lasiurus borealis | reverse complement strand
TCTCATTGCACTGCCAGGAATTAATAATTAAGTCCAGGTTCATGCGACTGCATAGCCAGTATTATTCCCACCAGTGCATGCTGTGTCTTAGGCTATAGAAATATGATTCACCTACTATTATTAAAAGGAAGCATCAAAACATATTTTATAAAGACACAAATTTTTAGGTCTATGATTACTGTAAATATATCTAATTGATGCTTTAAGTACATAAACAGAAGTCTTTCCATACTAACATTAATAAGAAATATTCCACATCAGTCCCATATTATTTTGGTGTGATAGGATCACACAAAGTTCACTAATAAACACCCTTCCAGAATCTCAGGATCTTGGAAATTCTGTGGCAGAACAGCTGCCAGAATAACATTGGCGACGGATAAAACCCCAACTCCAATATTAATTAACAGGTGTTTCAACCTCCCTCAGTTCTATTTTATTAAGATAAAGTTAATATTATTACCTAACTTAGAATGTTATTTAGAGAGAAAATAATAACAAACGTAGAGACTTCAGCACAGCACCTATAAGCACTCAAAAATTAACATTGTTTTTTATCTTATTCTAGAAACTGTGGGTCAGCTTGTGACAAAAATTCCAAATGTTTTTGGAATTTGGCTCCGTGAATAGAGAGTCGGCCTGCAGACTAAAGGGTCTTGGGTTTGAATCCAATCAAGGACATGTACCTTGGTTGTGGGCACATCCCCAGTAGGGGGTGTGCAGGAGGCAGCTGATCAATGCTTCTCTCTCCTGGATGTTTCTAACTCTCTATCCTTTTCCTTTCCTCTCTGTAAAAAATCAATAAGATAAATTTTTTAAAAATTCCAAATGTTTTGATTACTCTAAGAAGAACTTAGAACATTTGACATTCAAATCACAGGCAATCAGAAGAAACATAATTCTTTTTCTTTTTTTTTTTTACTGCTGCTGCTTTCCATTGTGATTTGATTTTACAAATGCTCCTCCCCCTAAATAAGAAAAAAATATCTTCAAGAAGCCCCGGTGATGAAGTAATTGTGTGTGTGTGTGTGTGTGTGTGTATGTGTGTATGTATGTAACACATAGCTATATTTTCAGACCATATTCAGAAATGTTCTCATTTACATTTAGAGTATATTTCTATCTGCAGGAGGCCAGTTGTACCTGTCTGAATTTGAAAATCCATTTAAGGAAACTCTAAGTCAGCCTAAATGTCAAACAATTCTTTCTGGGCTGATGAGATTATAAGCTCCATAAAACATTTATCTTTGGTGCTTTTTTAAAAAAAAAAATTGTCTTCGTTAATGAGCATGCAATATTTTTAAAACAAGAAAATGTCACTTATTTTTAAATGAAATTAATTAGTCCAAAATAACATTTTCAAGTGTTCAGTGATTCCCGATACACATTAATATGATGGAATTAAATTAGATGAGTATTTGTAAGTATTGTTGAAACAGTTTTGGCTTTGAGAGTTTGACCAGAATGACCTTGAAATGTACATTGACAATTTCCTTAAGCAGAAGAGGATGAAAACTCAGGTCAGCCCAATTGACCTGAAATTGGGTAAGAACAAATCTGTATTTTTCATTGTAAAATGCAGCCAGAGCAATTGTTTTAATTATCCTTGCTCAAAACAAGACAATTTAAATCCTGTGTCAGTTAGCTGTTTCTGTGTAATAAACCACTCCAAATACAGTGATTTAAAACGGGGGTTGATGGGGCACGTTTAGCTCATGACTCTGTGTAGGCTGATGGCTGTTTTGCTCTCCGCCAAGCTGAGTTGATCTCAGCTGGGCTCACCCATGTACCTGTGGCCCTCAGTCTATAATGGCCTCATTCATGGATCTGGTGATTGACTGGCTGCCGGTCCAATGAGGGGTCATCAATCTGTCCTCTCCTGAGATTGACTGGCCGCTGGTCCAATGAGGGGTCACCAGTCTGTCCTCTCCCGACAGGCTGGCCTAGAATTGCTCACATAGTGATCATCAGGTTCCAAAGAGAATAAAGACGAGGCTTGAAATTGGCACACCGCCCTTCTACTCCATTCTTTAGTTTCATGTAAGTTACAGTGCAAGACCAGATTTAAGATGTAATACAGGGGAACTCTGCCTCGTGATAGGAGAAGAAATCATATGGCAAATGGTCTGGATATAAGAAGTAAACATAAATATAAGAAGGTCATTATTAAAATTGATCAACTATAAACCTTGCTCATATTCATAAGTCAGCAATGAAGTGGAAAGGTTTCCGATGTTAATCATATAAAAGACAAAGTTTTATTCTAGTATAAAGCTTTCTGAGGTTTATACTAGGAGGCGGCAGGTGGACTGGTTAAAAATTATGGATTTACAACTGATTCTTGAATACCTGAATTTCCTCATCTATAAAAGGGAAATGTTACCTACCTCAAAAGGTCATTGAGATAATCACCGCATAACAAAATAAAGGTCTTTTTAAAAGTAAGAAATAATAAATGAAGTAGAATTATTTGGATAAGTCTCAAAATCTTTCTTTGAGAGAGAAAAAATTTGATGGCCAAATCCTACTACATTTAGAGTCAGATTATTATAAAATTTTGAAAATTGAAAGACATTATTCAATGTTTTAAATTACACTTATAAAGTGTAATAATATAAAATCATTCAGGGGCTAAAGAAATGTCAGATTCAAGGTGGTAGTATTTTTTCTGGCAAAGGAGGGATATGGAATTGAGGATGGCTACCCCACAGTCTTCAATTTATATGCCATGTTTTCATTTGTTTAAAAAAAAATCAGAAAGTAGAGAATCATAAAACCTTGTGTAAGTGGTTGTTATGGAAACAACATAAGATAATAAAAGTAGAAATTCTGGAGTTGAGCCCGACACAATCCTGGAATTGGGCCTCTTATTAAATGCTCTCTCCTGACTCTCCAGCTAGTCCTATTTCTTCCAGGTCACGCTCCCTCTCTCGGAGGCTTATGGTCTGCCTGAGGCAACGTGAAAAGTTGATTTAATGGAAGCAGAAGGGAACTAGGGGGCAGCCAATCTAGACACAAGCATCAGATCTGCCCCCAACTCCGTGTACCTTGGAGCAAGCCACTTAACCCCACACACCACTGCGAAATGAGAAGGTTGAATCAGGTCATGAATAACATTCCTTCCATCTTTAATAGTCTGCAGCTCTGAGTTCCACAGGTACACTTAGCGGGTCTGCATTTCAGTAGGTTATAGTCATTCAGAGAATATTTGACGACTTTTCCAAATAGTTTCTGTTAACTCATACCACACCTGGTGCTGTGCTCTACAGTAAAGTGAAACCTCTGTTTCAAGTCGATGCTGTGATCAGGAGGCACCAGCCCTGTCATGAGATCCACAGTTTTGAGGTGCATACATGATGCGATGCGCCCACTACCAACGCCCTGTCCCCCTTCCCAGCTTTATCCTTTTCCCTCTTTAAAACTTCACACCATCAACTATATTTTAGTTTTGTAAATCCTGTTTATTGTCTGCTTTTTCTTACTACAATGCAATTCCATCGAAATGGGCTTTTTTGGTCCATTATATTCTCCCAAGGTAACTAGAAAAAGTATGTGGCATAGCAGATGCTCAGTAAATATTTGTTGAAAGATAATTAAGTGAACATGTTGGTGGCAGACTTCAACTTGACAGAGGCCCCTGTTCTAACTGCCAATCTACACTGCACAGGTCACCCTGATTTCTATTCATGTCTCCTTATCACCCCCTAATATTACCCCATAAACAAAACACTAATTCTCCCTCATTTGTGTTCCAAAAACATCATGCATGTTCCTCTTATGACATTTAGCAAAGCCTGCACTCTCCTGTAGTTATTTCATCTCTCCTCTCATAGACAGAGTTAAGCTGGGGATGAGTCATCTTGTTCTCTCGCCAGCATGCACTTCACAACCATTTTTATATAACCCTGGACATCTCTGTCCTCCCTCACTATTTTCTTTCTTTCTCCTTCCATTTTGCCTTTGCTCACACTCTTTCTTTTCTTACATACACTCAAATGCATCTCATCTTCGATGAACTCAATCACCCTCTCTTTTAAATTTTAGGTTGTACCGACCAAACTACCATAAGCACACAGACAGTGCCTATTCAATAGGTCTACTCAAGAATCAGGTGGCAATCCCTTTACAAGCTCTTGATCATATTTTGACCCATCCTACAAATTGCTTTTCAATTTTTTTCCACCTTTCTTTAAGGTAAGGGTTAGCAAGAGCCGTCTAGGATGTGCAAACTCTACTGCAGGAATATTAGTGCACAAATTCATGCACACAATTATCTACATGTGCCTCTATCAGTTAAAAAGCTTTCCCAAAACAAGGCCATCCCCTGGAATCCATGCTTATTACAAATCACCAACATTTGTTCATTGAACTCGTATATTATAAAATAAACACAGAAATATAAATGTTAAAAAGTAGGTAAAAATCAATAACAATAGAAATGTAACATTTTCTCACTGCGTCCTACCAGAGAATCTCACAAGCTCCTGGGAAGCAGCTCTTTTCCTGATATTGGCTGTGAGGAAGCAAGTAGATGAATCGGCTCTCCATCCATGTTATAAGTTTGTTGGTGTGACGAGTTTCTTATCCTGATTTTCTCCACACCTCTGGGAATCTCTAGCACAGATGTGTATGGCTCACAGGCACTCAGCTTTGCTGAGAAGAGTTTGTAAGTATGCACAGTGGTACCTCGAGATACGAGTGCCCTAACATACGAGATTTTTGAGATACGAGCAATATTTGAGATAGGAGTAATCGCGAGGATCAGCTGGCTGCACATGACCCACCAGTTTACCGTGACTCAAGTGTCTCAGTTTCTCACGCCTCAAGGTTACAGAACAAATTAAACTCGTATCTCGAGGTACCACTGTATTTACTTTGCATTGATGGACAAGAGGATGGATTGTGGAAAAAAGGTCTCAAAGTCCTTACAGTTCAGTTGGGCTTGACCATTTACCCAGAAGACACAGAGTTAGATATTTGATGCCAAGAAAGTGAAGAGTGAATGGTTTTATTTTCAGAAATCTGCAGGTATGGCTACAATGTGCTTAACCCAGAGAAGTCCCACCCATTTTGCTTTAATTTCAAAATCTAGGGAGTTACATTTCAGAAAATTTCATTTGTCAGTCTAGTAGACAAAGAATGCCATTAAAGTTGCCATATCCTTTAAAAAAAATAAAAAAGTATTGATTCTAAAGAAAGAGGAAGGGAGAAGGAGAAATAGAAACATCGATAAAAAAAAAACATCAATCCAGGAGGTAGGGAGGCCAAGGGGGATAAGGACACAAATGTAATAACTTAATCAATAAAAAAAATTAAAAAAGAAACATCAATCGGATGACTCCTGCATGCCCTCTACTGGGGATCAAGCCCACAACCCTGACATGTGCCCTGACCACGAATCAAACCAGTGACCTCTTGGTTCACGGGTTGATGCTCAACCACTGAGCCACATTGGCCAGGCTTCAATACTCTTTTTGTTCTCTTGCTCTCTCAAAAACACACGGAAGGAGTGATATAGTAATGACACTTCAAACTGACAATAATTCATAAGGTCTTTCTTCGCCTGGAAATAATTTTATAGCTGCGAGATTATTTTTAGTCACATAAATAATTCTCTTGATGAAGGCAGACATTTATTTTAGTCAACCATGACAAGCTATGAGATCTCTGCTTCATCAGCCCATAAAAACAGCCTTCCCCTTGTTCAATCCTGGAAGCAACAAGAAAGGTAGATAGATATCTTGAAAAGAATAAAGCTATTAAAAAAAAAAAACTAAGTCCACACCTAAGGTGCATTGCTCCTGCATTAGATGATTCAATCACATATGGATTCATAGTTCTGAGTGCCAACTATGTGTCAAATCCTGGGCTACTTGCCAATTAACCATTAGCCTTGAGCATAAGAATACACACAGTGTAGCTTTAATAGAAACCCTTTACCCAATAAGAAAAAAACAATGGATGTAATGAGTTCAACCTGCTCTCTCTGCATGCCAGATACATGAATATTGTTAGCTTTAACCACAGAGGAAGGCTTGCCAACACAGGTACTCATCCTCTGCTCCTGTCTCCTTGACCCAGACCACATTGGAAGACCAGAGTAACCGAGGATTAGAGCAGTTGACTTGAAAAGGTCACTAAGTGGAATCTCCATTTTCTATGCTCCGGAAAACCTGGATCAGTTGGCAAAATATGGGTCCTCCCCACAATAGCTTTCGTGCTGTTTGTTTTCTACATATTTCAGCAACTCTTTCTTATCTCCCTATGGGTCGTTTTTTCAAAGTTTCTTAGAAAACTGGTAGCCAACAGTCTATTTAAACTCTAATTCCATAAATACATATGAGGTACATGCCAAGTGTCACCCCAGGAACTGTGCTAGGATTGAACTGTATGCTACCCTCCACATGTACATACTTACATGGAAGAGATACACATCACAATTTAGGGAAGAAGAACAGTGTCTATTATGTTTTAGTTTAAAATATATATGTCAGGTTTTTTAAATTTTGTAAGTCAGAAAATATTCAAAACAACAACAAAAATAAACATGTCTGGAACTGATAAACAATAATAGTAAGGTATATTGGTTCGCTAGGGCTGCCATCACAAAATACTGAAAAGACTTGGGTTAAACAACGGAAGTTCATATTTTTTTTACCTTCTGGAGGCTAGAAGTCCAAGGTCAAGGTGAAGGCAGGATTGGTTTCTTCTGAAGCCTGTCTTTCTCTGGCTCCTGTATGTCCACTTTCTTGCTGCATCCTCACTTTATCTTTCCTCTCAGTGTGTCCAGATTTCCTCTTTCCTAAGAACATTTAAGAAGATAACTATGTTAAAAAATGAAGTATTTAGAGTTGGCCCTATCCCAGTGGTCGGCAAACTGCGGGTCTCGAGCCACGGTTTGCCGCTCTCTTGACTAATGACTTTGCCCACCACTGGAATAGGGGCTTAATCACAAGGAACAACAATAGCCTATAATAATTGGAATGTAACCAAATAGCTCATTCTACCAAATATAATAATTCTGTGTCATAACCTTCATGGAGTGTTTTCCAGGTAAATTGTGGTTTAAATGTGGAACTTGCTAGCTCTGTATCTAGAGAGAGATATAAGATAAAGGATAGACAAATAAAAACCACACACTCACACACATATCTATATACATAAGAAGTCTATCATGTATAGAGCATATGTGGGAGAGAATATAACAAATCATTTGCAGACAAATCAGGGATTTGACAAAACTGGATATAATAGAAACAAGTTATCCTATCTAATAAAAGAGTGATATGCAAATTGACCATACTTCTGCTATACCCACAAGCCATGCCCACCAGCCAATCAGAGCAAGTATGCAAATTAACCCAACCAAGATGGCTATGGCAACAGAGAGAGCTGGAGCGAGGCTTGGGTTGCCCCTGGCGTTGGAGGAAGCCAAGCTTTCCGCACACCCTGGCCAGTCCAGGCCTCCACTTAAGGCAACAAAATTTTAATGACTGTGGAAACAGAAGGCTTGGCTCTGCTCCAGGCTATAAAGTTTCCATTGTAGAAGATAAATAAATCCCAGATACCAGAGCCTCTGCTTGGGCTTCTGAGGGTTTGGCTGGCCTGCAAACCACCACAGGCCCCTCGCCCAGGCCACCGCCCACCCCAAAGGAACACCCACTCTGATCTGGGACACCTTTTAGGGCAAACCAGGTGGCTCCTACCCATGCAAGAGGCCTTTATACTATATAATAAAAGAGTAATATGCAGATTGATCATCACTCCAACACACAAGATGACTGCTCCTATGTGTTCAAAATATCCTGTCCCCATGTGGACACAGGATGGCCGCCACTAGATGGCCAGCAGGGGAGGGCAGTTGACAGGGACCAAGCCTGTGAGTGAGGGCAGTTAGGAGTGATCAAGCCTGCAGGGGAGGACAGTTAGGGATGACCAGGCCAGCAGAGGAAGGAAGTTGGGGGTAACTGGGCCTGCAGGGAAGGGCAGTTGGGAGGGACTCAGGGGAGGGCAGTTAGGGGTGATCAGGCCTACAGGGGAGGGCAAATAGGGCAAATAGGCTGGCAGGGGAGTGGTTAGGGGTGATCAGGCTGGCAGACAGAACAATTAGGGGCAATCAGGAAGGCAGGCAGGTGAGTAGTTGGGACCCAGCAGTCCTGAATTGTGAGCGGGCCTAAAAGGACATCCCTCAAGGGGTCCCAGACTGAAGAGGGACCAGGCTGGGCTGAAGGACCACCCCCCATGCACAAACTTTATGCACCGGGCCTCTAGTTTGATTATAAATTGCAAAATCTATGAACAACTATGAGACTCCTAGAACAAAACAAAGTAGAAAATCTAGATGACCTTGGGTTTCATGACGACTTTTAAGACACAGCATCAAAGGCTTGAGCCATGAAAGAAGAACTAATAAGTTGAATTTCATTAAAATTAAACACTTCTGTTCTGTGAAAGATATTGTCAAAACAATGAGAAGATGAGCCATAGACTGCAGGAAATATTTGCAAAAGTTCTACTGATAAAAGACTATTAGCCAAAATACTCAAAAGAGCTCTTAAAACTCAAAAATAAGAAAATGAACTACCTCTTTTAAAATGAGCAAAAGTTTTCAAAAAAGAAAGACACCAATCTCAAGAGAATACATACTGTATATTTCCCAACTAGAAGACATTCTGTGAAGTGTAAAACTATGAAGGCAGTAAAGAGATCTGCTATGGCCATTGGGTTGGGGTGAGTGAGGGATTAGTAAGTGGAGCACAATGAATCTATTCTGTATGGTACTATAATTGTGGTACATGTCACTTAATTAGTATAAAACTAATAAAATGTCCAACACCAAGAATGAACCCTAATGTGAACTTCGGACTTTGATAATGATGTGTCAGTGCTGATTCACTAAATGTAACAAATGTATCACTCTGATGTGGGCTGCTGATGGCGGGGAAGGATAAGAGCATTAAGAGCCAGGCGGTAGCCAAAACTGGTTTGGCTCAGTGGATAGAGCGTCGGCCTGTGAACTGAGAGGTCCCAGGTTTGATTCCAGTCAAGGGCATGTACCTTAGTTGCGGGCACATCTCCAGTGGGGGGCGTGCAGGAGGCAGCTGATCGATGTCTCTCTCTCATTCTTTCTAACTTTCTATTCTTCTCCCTTCCTCTCTGTAAAAAATCAATAAAATATATTAAAAATATATATATTTTTTAAAAAGTCAGGGGGTAAATGAGGTATCTCTATTTTCTGCTCGATTTAGTTGGGAACCTAAAACTGCTGCATACAAAAAGGCTGTATTTGTAAAAGAGTTATTTCCTCTGGTCTCCAATAACTTCAGAAATATAAACAGTACCAAACTTTTCTGAAATCTTCTTCCAGGTAAACATACAAACACAAAGCACACAGACAAAGTTTACACAAAAGGAGTCAGTGCCACTGATCTAAACTTTGCTTTTATCATTTATTAATAGATTTTATTATCTATTAAACATTAATAGATATTAATAGTAATGGGAGAAAAGGGGGGGCATCTGTGACACTTTCAACAATAATGGTAAATTTTAAAGTAAATTAATTAAATTAAATTAAATTGTCTCAGATATTTCCAAATCACTTTGCAAAGTGGCATAGTTTGAATTTTAAGTAAATGTCAGTACCCATATTCCAAGACCTTTGTTAAAATTAGTATATACCAATTATATTCACATTTTCCAATTTTACTGGTGTAAATACTACCTGGTTTTATTTTTTATTTATTTAATACTAGAGGCCCAGTGCACGAATTCATGCACAGGTGGAGTCCCTTGGCCTGGCCAGTGATTGGGGCCGACGGGGGCTGGCCACCCAGAGGGAGAGACCACAGGAGGTTGGCTGTGGGAGCACACTGACCACCAGGGGGCAGCTCCAGCATTGAGCATCTTTCCCAGGGTGGTCAGTGCATTGTCATAGTGACCAGTCCACAGATCTTTTGGTCCACTGGGTTGTAGCAGTCACTTAGGCTTTTATATATGTAGATAAGTAAGGCTGAGTATTTTTATATTCATTAGCAGCATATTTTACTGTCTGTAAAATAATTACTAAATTTATGACTGGAATACTTATTCAACATTTTTACGAGACTATTATACATATTGCAAATATTTTGTGCAACTTATTTTGCTTTTTTCATAATATCATGTTTTTATCATGATCTAATTTTTAATTTATAAGTAGCCACTGTTATCAATATTTTCTTTATCGGGTTAGTGATCTTTTTGCCATTCATATTTTCTTAAAATATTTTTAAGGTATTGGTTTTTACATTTATGTATTTAATAGATCGCAAATTCATGTTGCAACTGAAGTAGCCACCCAGATTTATTTTTCCCACAGTCAATTCAACTTTTACAGCATATTTTTTTTTACTAATTCACCTTTTCCCAATGAATAAAAGTCATCTTTGTCATCTATAACATTTTCATGTATATCTGGATATTTCTAGATTCTATATTTATTTCACTGAATCTATTTGTTCTTATTTTTCAGAATCATCATATATTCCTCAAAAAATCATTTTGTAAAGTTTTCTCTAAAACTTCTCACTGGTATTCTAATTTGGATGGCATAGGCTTCATAGATGAATTTTAGAAGATGACTCCTTTATGATATTGAGATTTTTTTTCTGCCCAACAATAAGTTTGGACCATTTTTCTACCTTCTTTTATAATCCTCAGAAGAGTCCTAAAGTTCCCTTCACATAAACCCTGACTAGTTTTGTTCTAGGATTTGTTTTGTTTTAATCCGTTTTTCTTGGTATTGTAAATGGGCTATTTCCTTCACTAAAGTTTCCGATTATAGTGGGTACATAAGAAAACTAATGATTTTGACACAAATTTTGCAACCAGGGAATTTCTGAATTCTCTTTTTTTATATCTAAAAGTTTCTCAGACAACTCCCGGGAGTCCTAACAGTACACAATTATATCATCAGCAAATAACCATAATTTAATGTCCTTCGTTCTCACTTTTCTACTGTGGTTTTTTTTTCATCCATGTAACTGCACTAACCTACACTTGGAGAGCTATGATAATAATAATTAACCTCTTTGACAACTTCCTTACTTCAAGCTACAAACACTGCCAAGCCTCGGGCGTTTTTGCACTTTTCTTTCTCGAGATTACACTTTTCAAGACTGCAGTGTGAAGCCGTGCTATTTCATGTGTTTGATTATGGCCAAGGCAGCAATAAGGCATCTATTTTTGTTCATAGATTTTAGGCTGCTTAGAGGGAGGTTGTGACCCAACCCCCTCCCCATCCCCAGGTCTGTGGCAGAAATGCCACCCCAGTATTGAATGTGTGCCAGACAATTCGCTGGGGCGTTTATATTCAGTGGCACATTTAATTCTCACCACAGGCCAAAGAGAATGAGTTGCTATTGCCCCTAATCAAATGATGAAGCCCGGAAAGCAACTTAAGTAACACAGCTTATTCGTAGCTTCAAGCTCCATTTCTGGGTCTCCAAAGCCCACACTCTCTTTTCTGCATTGCCTTGCATTTCCAAATGGCGGGAACCAGGGGTGTACAAAATTCTGGGTGAATGTGGAAGAGGGAGAGGTCAGTTCTCCTAGGAGCTGCACTGAAAAAGATAAACCAAAAAACCAATCTCAGCCAAGACCAGTTTGGCTCAGTGGAGAGAGCATCAGCCTGTGGACTGAAAGGGCCCAGGTTCGATTCCGGTCGGGGGCATGTACCTTGCTTGCGGGCACATCTCCAGTGTGGGATGTGCAGGAGGTGGCTGATCGATGTCTCTCTCTCTCGATGTTTCTGACTTTCTATCCCTCTCCCTTCCTCTCTGTGAAAAATCAATTAAAAATATGTTAAAAAACAAAACAAAACAAAACAAAACAAAAAAAATGATCTCCCACCATGATTCCGGAAATACCCTCTGAACCCCAAAGGGAAGGAAGCACATCACAGCCTCCAAATTGCCCCTGATTGCCTTCCCTCGGGGGCCCAAGGTACTTCCTCAGGTTACAGTGTGCCCTCAATTATGCTGAGTTTACGACATGCCTTAAGCGTGGGCACATGTGAGTAAGAATGGTCATAGGGAGCTAAAGTACAGCACAGAGGTTAGCTATAATAATAAAAGCGAAATATGCTAATTAGACCAGATGTCCTTCCAGACAACCTTCCGGATGAAACTGGGTCTCAGGCGCCAGAGGGAAGCCAGTGCTGGTAGGGGGAAGGGGGAAAGAGGGGGGTAAAGGGTGAGAGAGGGGGGAGAGGAAAGACTACTCTTGCATGAATTTCATGCATCAGTCCTCTAGTAATCAATAATATTGTAATAGCTATGTATGGTATCAGACTGGTATGAGATTTATTGGATGATTATATTGTAAGCTATTTAATGTCTAGTTCCTGGGGTATACACCTGAAACTAAGATAATATTGTATGTCAATTGTGGTAGAAAATTTTAAAAAAATATATTGTTTTAAAAATGGACACATGTTCAACAAGGTTCTTTAGGGAGAAAAATTCATTTTTACCCGAGGAAACTTAGTCCAAGTTTTAAACTCGCTCCTTCATTCAAGCAGTTTCTATTGTGAACCCAATTCTGCGGTGGGATTTATTGGAGCATAGAACAGAAAAGACATTTGCTCGGAAGTAACTCAGGGTTATGATGTGGATTAGAGCTTGGGAAAATAATAAATCATAAAGCTATCGAGTCCAGAAAACACTGAGACATACTTGAAAGTAGACTGAATTTTGAGCAGTGAGCTATTTTTATTGAATGTCTTGGGGTGACATTGGTTAATAAAGTCATATAGGTTTCAGGTGTACATTCTATAATCCATCATCCGTATACTGTATTGTGTCTTCTCCACCCCGAGCCGAGTCTCCCTGCATCACCATTTATCTTTTCTTTACCCTCTCCTACCTCCCTATACCTCCTTTTCCTATGTTATCACCATACTGTTTCCTGTGTTTATAAGGGTTTAGATTTTGGGGGTCTGTTTTTTTTTTACTTAATCCTTTTACCTTTTTTCACCCCGCCCCCCAAATCCCTCTCCCTCTGACAGCTATCAGTGTGTTCTCTGTACCTATGAGTCTATTTCTATTTTGTTTGTCAGTTTACTTTGTTCACTGGATTCCACATATCATGAAATCATACGGTACTTGTCGTCTCTGACTGACTTATTTCACTTAGCATAATACTCTCCAGGTCTCTCCACGCAGTGGCAAAGGGTAAATTTCATTCTTTTTCGTGGCTGAGTAGTATTCCATTGTGTAAATATACCAAAGCCTTTTAATCCACTTGGGCTGCTTCCAAATATTATAACTCTGCACTGAACATAGGGGTGCATATATTCTTTCAAATTAGTATTTCAGGTTTCCCAGAAGTGGAATTGCTGAGTCATAAGGCAGTTCCGTGTTTAATTTTTTGTGGTAACTGCTTTCCACAGTGGCAGCACCCATCTGTATTGCCTCCAACAGTGGAGACAAATGTTACTCAGAGAATATAGTTTAAAAAAAACTACCAACATAGAATAAAAAGAGCAAAACCAGTGTACTAGCAATTCAAGGTTAAAATAAGAGAAGACATCACGGTGTCTATTGTATGAGGACCTGCAAAGGTAAGACTTGTCTCTACAACACCAAGTGTTTTTATTTTATTTTATTTTATTTTATTTTATTTATTTATTTATTTATTTTTTTTTAGGAAAAGTCAAACTCTGAATTACCAGTTTATTTATCTCTTATATGTATATCACAAGATTGGATTTTCTGAATAATGGGAAAAAACAGCCATATTTCACCTCCTATATTGGAACGAAGATAGTGTTTTATGTCAAATGCTTTAGGTACTCTCATGATGGGACAGTTATGGGAATAACAAGAAGTGCCTGCAGGCACAGGTGGGGCTGTGCGTTTTATTGACCAGCAAAGGATGTGGAACATACCAATGTGGAAACCTTGGTACACTGGTACCTCGAGATACGAATGCCCTAACATATGAGATTTTTGAGATATGAGGGACTTTTGCTTTGAAATACGAGCAACATTTGAGATAGGAGTAATCGCGTGGATCGGCCGGCTGCACACGACCCACCAGTTTACCGCGACTCCAGTGTCTCATAGTTTCCCACGCCTCAAGGTTACAGAACGAATTAAACTCTATCTCGAGGTACCACTGTATATATTTCCTAATTGTAAATAAAGCTTTCAAATAAGCTGAGATGCTCAGCTGCTGATAATTCCATCCTTGGAGAAGGAAGTCCTGACCATATTGAAAACTACTACTTTCCAATTCACAAAGGAGAGTTAAAAATCTCTGGAAACCAACTAATCATCTTTCTACTCACCAGGATCTAGTGACTGGAAAACCAACCCCAGAAATCTTCTAATAAGTCAAAGTACAGTTTTCCCAGAGACTCTGGACTTTTCCATCCTTTTTCAGAATCAAGCACTGAGCCTGCCCAAGGTCTGAATTCCTACAAGTACCAAACTTACTTCTTAATTTTTTTTTCAGTTTTGACTCATTCCCCCTCTTCCCTTTCTCTTATGTTTAAACATCTTTTGTTAAATACAATCTTTCAAATAACCTCAAATCAGAGTGCAAAAATATATGCTAAGAATAAAAATCTGCATAGGAAATTAGATCTGAGGATACATTCGAGGATATTCAAGAAAACAAAATTATAACATTAGCAATAAACCATCAAGAGTCTTGTCGGTGACTAAAACTTGTTGGAAAACCCATGAGGGAAAAAGGAAGAAAGAATCAGTGTGACAGGGAGACCACAGAGCAGAGAATAGCAAGGAAAGGACAGCTGTGGAAAGGCGGGGCTATTTCTAGGATTAGCCAAGTCAGAGGCAAAAGAATAAAGAGCAGGAAGGGATGCTGAGGACTGCTATCAAGGTGATTTGGGGCGGAACTAAATTTGAATCAAATTTCTACTTTGGGGGCAGAACTCTTGGGAGATGTGGATACCTGTGTGGGAGAGGCCGGGAACTGTCAAGACGAGCGGTGACATTCTCAAGGAACAGAGAACCATCTCCCTCTAAACATCAGCCATGGATGAGTCGCACTGATGAACTTACCCCATCCCATGCCTACCAAAGGCGGGCTGTCGTGTATAAATAGGAATGGGATCCCAGAGGAAACTTGAAAAAATTTACAAAGCATCTGACATTTGAAGAAAATCAAGTTGTATGACATAAGGGAATCAAACATGTAAATAAACCACATTTCTTTACTATTTTAATACATATTTAGTATATATAACGAATATCTATTTAATAATGAATGTTTCATAAAAGAATGTGCAAGAAATCAGATTTACTCTAGAAAATATTTATGGGAAAGGCCCTATTAAGCAAGGCATAAAACTCAGCGCCATAGGGGGAAAATATTCCTGAGTTTAATTACATAAAAGTTATAAAGTATTTCCAATACAAGCACCATAAACAGTATGAAAATGAAACTGACAGGTGGGAGAAAATAACTGCAACATATGTGATGGAGAATTTATATGAAGACTATCAAAATAAATTCAATAAACAAAAGAGAAATAAAATTTAAAAAAAAAACGAAATCCCTGGCAAAGTGCCCAAGAAACTAAAAAAGGCAGACACAAACCCTCAAATGATCAGAAACATACCAATGAAAACAATGAGCTAATATTTTTCACTCCCTAGCCTGGCAACAGGGAGTGGCGTTGATATTCAATAAACTACCTGTTGCCGAAACCGGTTTGACTGAGTGGATAGACGTGGGTCTGGGAACTGAAAGGTCCCAGGTTTGATTCCTGTCAAGAGCATGTACCTTGGTGGCGGGCACATCCCCAGTGGGGGTGTGTGCAGGAGGTGACTGTTCGATGTTTCTCTCTCATCGATGTTTCTAACATTCTATCCCTCTCCCTTTCTTTCTGTAAAAAATCAATAAAATATAAGACAAAAACTACCTATTAAAACATCATACAAACACAAGTTAAAATAAAGAGATGTTAATGGTCACAAATGACACGGAATACATACTTGGCAAAAATAGTTGGGAAAAGTCAGTTAACGAATGAATGACTACAGCCTTCAACAATCTATTCTTCAAGAAGATATGACTGTGATAAGCATATATATGCACCCAATCACTGAGCCCCCCAAATATCTGAAGCAAACATGAACAGAATTCAAATGAATGTAGAAATAAACGTTTCTAAAACGTGCCTAGGAAACCGAGATGAAGCAGGGATTGGTTTTGTTTGGTAAGGAGATGATTTGTTTGGGGATGTAAAGGTTCGCAGGAATTTGCCAGACTCTGAAAGTCAGGAAGGTGAATCCAGCTACAAATCACATTTACATCCAATTTCTACTTTGGGGGCAGAAGTCTTGGGTGGAGACGTGGATACCTGGGTGGGAGAGGCCGGGAACTGTCAAGATAGGAGGTGACATTCTGAAGCAACAGAGAACACGCTCCCTCTAAACATCAGCCATGGATGAATCGCACTGATGCATTTATCCCATCCCATCCCATTCCATGCCCACTGAAGGCGGGCTGTAGTCTATAAATACCTTTCTCCAAAGACTTGTTTGGGGTATAAAACTGGAGTCTGGCATAATCTAGATTCTTATTGACAACTTCCTTGTTTATTATTGTTCATCCTGTAAGGAAAGGCGAGAGATTCCCTGTGGAAGGTCCCTTGGAAGAGTACCAGGAGTGGAGTGTGCAGATTGGCTGTGGTTTCTCTTCCGGGGCAGTGCACAGCCATCTCCCACCACATGGGCAAGTGTCTAAAAGGACTCCCAACCTCATCCTCATCACCTGTTTTGTGGGTGGCACAGTTCATGTCTATGACTCCATTTAAAACTCCCACCTCCAGCAGAACACCTCATGTTTCTATGAAGTCGGAAACCTTATGGTCACATGGTCCTGGTTATCATTTATTGTCACCTTTCCCAACAGAATAGAAATATTGTTGGCTTTATATTTGCCTCTCAACACTAGACATCCCAAAACTGAGTTATCAGCTTGGAATGGAGATTTCTTTTTCTTTTCTTCTTTTTTTAATATATTTTATTGATTTTTTACAGAGAGGAAGGGAGAGGAATAGTTAGAAACATTGATGGGAGAGAGACATCGATCAGCACCCCCCTGGGGAATGTGCCTGCAACCAAGGTACTACATGCCCTTGACCGGAATCGAACCTTGGACCTTTCAGTCCTGAGGCCATGCTCTATCCACTGAGCCAAACCTGTTTTGGTCGGAGACAATTTCTTTAACACCATTTAACCTACGGTCACCTCACACCAGCAAAGTTATTTTTCTCCAAAGACTTGTTTGGGGTATAAAACCGGAGTCTGGCATAACCTAGATTCTTATTGACAACTTCCTTGTTTATTATTATTCATCCTTTAAGATGCTGCCTCGTTAAAGATGGAAAGGTTAACAACTGAACCCTGTTTGCCTCGAGAAAAATCACACTCAATTTTCTGGAGCTCGTGGCAAACAATCTGCTCGGAAAGAGCTAATTAGGGCCAAGACTACAAAATGGGAGGCTGGCTGGCCCCGCCTGCAGAGCCTCAACCGCAGGCTTTTTCTCCTTCACATCAACAGAGTCGTTCTGGGTACGTCGACCCCTTGTTTTCTCAGAAGGAAAATGTGTGCTGAAGAGGGGGGACATGGACTGTGGCCTTCAGCTGCCATGTTGGCTGCAGTGGCAGCATGCGGGCCGTGAAAAGAAATCTGGTTGGTTGCCTAGGGCTGTGTTAATGGTTATTGGCAGGCTCATCGAGGGCTGCCATTCATTTGATTAGAAACCACCGAGTGAGGATCCTAAGTGCAGCACAGTTCAAATATTCTGCTCTCCCCCTCACTGTGCGTGCGTGCGTGTGTGTGTGTGTGTGTGTGTGTGTGTGTGTGTGTTTGGAAAGGAAGGAGGGAACTGTCAATAAATAAAGTAGTTCTTGCTTCATGTGTCAGATTTTGCAGTACAACAGACCACCCAAAATGCACTGGCTTTACACAACAACTCTTTCCGAATGTTCTTTTGGCAGTGGGGTAACTGCATGATTCTGCTGATCTGAACTTGGTTAAGAGGAACTAAACCAGGCCCACTCAGGAGTTTTAAACTCAGCTATGGCCCGAAACCAGTTTGGCTCAGTGGATAGAGCGTTGGCCTGCGAACTGAAAGGTCCCAGGTTCGATTCCAGTCAAGGGCATGTACCTTGGTTGTGGGCACGTCTCCAGGAAAGGGTGTGCAGGAGGCGGCTGATCGATGTCTCTCTCTCTTCGATGTTTCTAACTCTCTATCTCTCTCCCTTCCACTCTGTAAAAAAAATCAATAAAATATATTTTAAAAAATAAAAATAAAATAAAGTCAGCTATGGGGTTGGGTGGAAAGCGGACTAAGCTTGGGTGGCTCACCTCTAGTCCATGGGGCATTTTATCCTTCTACAGGTTAATCTGAGTTTAGTAGCATTGCGGCTCAGGGAGTGAACAGAAGCAGGCAAAGCCTCTTTACCCAGACACGGATAATGCCAATAAAATTTCCATAGGAATGACACACTAATTTATATTCCCACAATGTATGGATGTACCTACATGTTTCCCTGCATCCTCATTAACACAGTGTATTATTGAACTTTTAAAAAAAATCTTTTCTAATCTATTGAGTAAAAGGTGGCATCTTCTTTTAGTTTATATTTTGCATTTCTCATATTATGAAAAAACTAAGCATCCTTTCATAATTTAAGTCCCATTTTTTTCTCACTTTTACAACATGGCAAATTCATTCAAATGTTATTCAGATTTCAATTAGATAGTTGCTTTTTTACTTTCTGATTTCTAGAAGCTCTTTTATAATTGTTGTTATACACTAACAGATTAGCCCTTTGTTGGGATATAAATTACAACTACATTTTCTAATTTACCTTTTGATCTTATTTAGTATGTTTTCTTTCTGCAGTTATTTAACCAGCCAGTTCTGCTTTGACTTCTGATTTATGAATCATAGTTTAAAAGGACTTCATTCTGAAAGTATAAAAGAATATGTCACCCAGCAGGTGTTGCTCAATAGTTGAGCATCAACTTATGAACCAGGAGATCACAATTCCATTCCCTAAATTTTGGGTTCAATCCCCAGTAGGGGGCATGCAGGAGTAAGCCAATCAATGATTCTTTCTCGTCATTGATGTTTCTATCTCTTTCCCCCTTCCCTTCCTCTTGAAATAAATAAAAACATATTTTAAAAAAAGAATTTGTCAATGTTCATATAGACTAACTTTATGGTTTCATTTTTGTGTTTCAATTTTTGGACATTTCATTAAAGAATAACAAACATATATAAATTCACATAAATCTTAAATACATAGCTGACTGAATTTTCACAATTGGAATGCACCAATGTAATCAGCAGCCACAAGAACCCAGTCCCCAAGGTTAAACACTATTGTGATTTCTGAGTTCCTGGCAAAACTCTTTCCACTTCAGAGTCTAGTGCCTAGAAAAAGACTCAATGCTGAATAATTGTTTATTGAACAGGCCACTTACAGTATAACAATCAGAATAATTACCCAAATTGCCCATTGATGTGACTTTGTACACACAAAGGGGAGTGCACATTTACAGATGAGTCAGACATTAATGTAAAATACCTAGGACACTGTAAAGAAAGAAACTATATCTACTTAAAAATTAAAATCCTAGAAAGACTGCCTTTCCCATCACTGCAAGATAATTGTTGTTATCATTGAGTATGTCATTTCTGGGTTCTTTCCTTTAATAAATAGCAAGATTCTCCCCAATCTCTTTGATGCCCAAAATGAGCCCAAATCATTAACAATGTATTTTTTGCTTTAATATTGCTCTAACATGCAGAGCAATCTCCAGAATTTAGAGGTGCTTACTATAATCTTTTTAAGAGGATGATTCATATGTTCAAAGAAAACCAAAGTGAGGAGGAAGAAAGTGAGTCATTGTCCGTTATGTAAAGCTGGAGGAACCAAACCATTAAGGGATCACAGGTAACTGAAAAGAGTAGAAAGGACCCTAACTGGTTTGGTTCAGTGGATGGAACACCGGCCTGTGGATTCAAGGATCCCAGATTCCATTCTAATCAAAGGCATATATGTAACTTGGTTGAGGGCACATTCCGGGTAGGGAGTGTGCAGGAGGCAGCTGATCAATGTTTCTCTCTCATCGATGTTTCTAACTCTCTTTCCCTCTCCCTTCCTCTCTGTAAAAAAAAATCAATAAAATATATATTTTAAAAAAAAAGAGTAGGGAGTGAGTATAGAGTAAGGTCAGAGAAGTGGGCTGGGGTATCTCTAGAGGAAGTGGTATAATTGTAGCCATACAAAAAAAAGAAATGCAAAATAAATTGAGAGAGACAAAAGCAATAGGATTTACTATGCTTCAATTATTGCAATATTGCATAGATTACTTCCCTTAGAACAGCAGTTCTCAACCTGTGGGTCGCAATGAGCCTAAGACCATCGGAAAACACAGATATTCACATTACAATTCATAACAGTAGCAAAATTACAGTTATGAAGTATCAATGAAAATAATTTTATGGTTGGGGGTCACCACCGCATGAGGAACTGTATTAAAGGGTTGCAGCATTAGGAAGGTTGAAAACCACTGCCTTAGAAGAAAGGGTATGTTACAGTCTATACTCTGGAAATTCAGGAAAATGAGGAAGAAACAGAGAGACAGAGGTTTTAAACGAATTTCAACAATGGAAGAAAAATCTACTATCTTCCTTACACTGACAGTTCTATTCCAAAGATGCCTCCAAGTTTCCAATTGCTAAATTCGATTCTTTTTAATTCTCATTTTACTTGATCTTTCTATAGTTTCTCATGCTCTTAATCAGTGTCTCTCTTGAAATTCATTCATCCTTTGGCTCCAGTGACACCACTTTCTCCTATTTATCTTTTCACCTCTCTTACCAGTTCTGCTCCATCCCTAAATTTGGGTTCCCCTCAACGGTAGAGACTAAGCAATAATGTATGCCCAGAATTGACTCAGGAGGAACAAGAGTGAGGACAGGGGAGGGTGAAGGAAGGAGAAGAAGACATGGAAGGATATGTTATTGGGTTCACAGCTGTGAATAGCTGGACTTGATTTCATTATGAGCGTCCGATTTCTAGCACCACACCTAGTACTGGTTCTCTTAACTCGGATCCCCTCAAAAGCAGAGTCAAAGACAAGGATCTGTGGGCAGGTGTTTTATTTTGGAGTTATTCCAGGATCTAGGTGTGAAGGTCCCAAGAGGCAGAGGGAAGGAGAGAACCTGCATAAAAAGATTCTCTACTGAGGTCACCACTGAAGGTACCTGGAGCTTGATCTTCTCTGGAGTCCTCTAAGGAATACACAGGATACCTCTCAGAACTGCCCTCCTGAAGTTTGACCGTAAGTATTTCACCATGAGCTTCCATTTCATTTGCTGCTTGTGAAAGCTGTCCCTGGGATCATTCACTCCTTGTATTTCCTGACTGTAGCCATACGCTTCACTAACGGGCTCCTGCCTGTGCCGGAAGCGTTAGAGAAACAGTGGCCTATGCTGAAGGCAAAATGCTGTCCACGTGTGGTGCATTGAAGATCACGAGGAGCTGTCAGAAATGAGGGTATGATTTGAGGCCCCAGATTTGTCTCATGTAGACTCTCCTTCTTTTACTCACCAATCAGAGAGATTGTAACTATGGATTCTACTCAATTCCTGGTCCTACCCACCTCCACCCCAGAGTTTTTATTTCATGAAGTACCTTAATGATTCTGTAATAAGAACATGTGGTTACTAACACTATAACAGCATAACTATTTTGCCGGAATATCTGTCCGATGTCTCCATGTTGCTCTTCTGCAAACTGGTAGACTGATGCCTCTTGCATGTGGAACAGAAAATATTTCTTTTAAAATTGCGGTATTGTGAAGAGTTGACCGCTATAAAAATATACTTATAAGCCCACAATCTTCTTGCCTTTGAAAGACGGATGTCACATGGTCTAGACAGCATGTTAGTAGTTAGAACAACGGAATCTGAAACAATGCATTTCATTCCTGAGTCCTGGTCGCTGGGGTAATGACTGAAGTTTCCCTGCTTCTTACTAGCTAATGTGCCAGGCTCTGAATCCCTGCCTCCTTTTCCCATCCTCACACATCTTCTTTCCTCCAGGGAAGTCCTAACCCCTACCCATAAGGCCTTTTGGTATCTTTTCCTATTTTTTTTTTTTTTACTCTGGGTTTCTTCTCATTATTCCCAATTTTCTAATTTACAGTGGTATGAAGGTTGCTTTGTAAATTCTGATCTAAATGGTGTCTCTTACACATAAGTAGGATTCATGAATTGAATTCCTCAATAACCTATCACATTACAGTTAATATTTGAATACTTGTCAGTACAACATACTCAGGAAAGTCCAGATAAATGCAGGATAAGGACTATAAGACAAAAGGGGCTTAAAATGGAACAACTAAGATGCAAAGTATGAGAAAGAGCCTTTTTTTTTTTTTTTTGGTCAGAAGAGAGAGAGAGAGAGAGAGAGAGAGAGAGAAAAGAGACCAATAAAAATCAAATGGGGAAGTACTGCCCAGCTTAAAGGACCAACAGTGATTTGTGGAGATGCACAATAAATAATAACCTAAGGCAGTGGTCGGCAAACCACCATTCTCAAGCCACATGTGGCTCTTTGGCCCCTTGAGTGTGGCTCTTCCCCAAAATACCCCGGCCTGGGCAAGTCTATTTTGAAGAAGTGGCGTTAGAAGAGGTTTAAGTTTAAAAAATTTGGCTCTCAAAAGGAATTTCAATCATTGTACTGTTGATATTTGGCTCTGTGGACTAATGAGTTTGCCAACCACTGATCTAAGACAATATCACCCTGCTGTGCCTTATGTAGAATGTGTTCTGATATAGTTCTATCTGTAAGGGGCTATGCAGAATAGGAATTTAAGAAGTTTGGCCAAAACCGGTTTGGCTCAGTGGATCAAGAGTCGGCCTGCGGACTGAAAGGTCCCAGGTTCGATTCCGGTCAAGGGCATGTTACCTTGGTTGCAGGCACATCCCCAGGAGGAGGCGTGCAGGAGGCGGCTGATCGATGTCTCTCATCAATGTTTCTAACTCTCTATCCCTCTCCCTTCCTCTTCGTAAAACATCAATAAAATATTTAAAAAAAAAAAAAAAGAGGTTTGTATCCTGGCAGCTCTAATTTTCAAGTTTCCAGTTTTTGTTCAAATTACATGAGTGGAAGTCAGAATAAAATACAAATGTACATTCATCAATCCCATTCCAAACTCCAAATTATGTGTCAGGGATTCGAAGTCCCTGCCTGCAGGAGAGCCAGCATAGGAAGCCATAAAGTGACATTAGGGGTGGGAAGGAAGAACAGGAGGGCAGTGGGGCCCTATGTGTGGCAGGTTCCACAAATCACTAAGAAATATTCATCTCCCGAAACAGGCCCAGGCCCTGCCTAATGCTGCTGTGAACCGGTAAACAAAGCATTGGGAGAAATGAAGAGTGAAGACGTGGCAAGTCGGGAGGAGGCCCTGAGGTGATGGTTTTCAGCCATAAGCACCATCTAAAGGAGAGAAGAAACTCCAGGGGGCAGTGAGGCCCTCCCTTGGTAGGAACAGCCGGTAAAAGAAATATTAAAAAGCAGTGTTGTTGACAGAAGCCCTCTCAAACCAGGTTAGACTCTAAATCACGGGTTTATGAAAAACAGATTTTTTTAAACACTCTTACTTCAAGCCAAAAAATAAAATAAAATAAAATGTACTTTTTCTGTTGTTGTTAAGAAGCAAATAAGAGACTTGAGTCTTTCCCACCGAGGTTTGATATAATGACTAGGCAAAGAAAATTCAATGCATTCAATAATTCAATATGGGTTTTTTTAGGTATAACTAAAGCATCTACCTAGAGATGCCATATGAGAAAGAAACTACATGAAAAATAGCAGTCAAATTTCTCTGAAGAAAATCTCTCATCGGAAATCAGAGAAAAATTATAACGCAACATTTCAGCAGGAAGAAACAATAGCAACACCAAACTTTATGAATAATTTTATGAAGACAGACTACAAAGCATAAATATAAATATTTGGGAAAGAGATGACCACATAACAAGAGATCAAAAGTAGGAGGCGAAATAGAAACTGATAATAATTTAAGAAAGATATGAAATAAAAGAAACACAATTCACCAATGAAGACTACATATAAAAGAAAACATGGCACAAATTAAAGTTACCCCAACAGGCTTATTAAAAGATAAGAAAAATAGAGACAAAGGACTGGAGAGGAAAATGATTTAGAGACATTATTGATATGTAAAATAGGCAAAACATATATTTGGGATCCCTGAGGAAGAATATCCAAACAAGGGTGCAGGGCAGGTATTTAAAATGTAAATTAAGAAACTTTCCGAAAGTCAAGGAAGATTCTAATCTACATATTCTAAGAATAAGAACACACTATTTTCTAAAGAAAACTGATGCCCCAAAAGTCAATGCAAAAATAACTCAAACCAACTTCTTGGAATCAAAGGATAAAGAAAGAATACTTCGGCCCTCTACATGCAAAGATCAGGTCATCTTAGGGAAATAAAATTGGGTTAACCATCAGACACTCGAGCGATGCCAGAGGAACACCTCAAGCTAAGGGGAAGAAAGTATGAGCTAAGAATTTTATATTCTGTTAAACAGTACTAGCCACAGGCAATTTGGCTTTGCAGATTCTCAGGAAACATCGTACCTTTTTCAAGGACTTTGTAGTGCTTTTGCAAGGACTCTGGTAGAATTCTACAGACTGTTGGTAAGCATTAAGGTATTATCTGTAAAATGAGACTAAAACAAAACGTTAGCAGAGGTAGCTGGTGAGTATTAATACAGGAAGGGAGCCATAGAACCAGATATTAAGCCAAATAAGCAAGGGAACCAAATCAGACGTTAAGCCTGCTTCTAAGTTGTAGCATTCACAGCCTCCCAAGAAGACAGCTACCTTGTCCTCCTTCAGCACTTAATCCCCGAGCAAGAGCACTCCCAGCAAGAATCTCCCAGGGAGCCAGGCCAGGTCCTGGGATTATCTGCTGGAGGAGGAGAATTCCTTTGCCAGGCACAAGCACAGTTTGCCAACCACTGAGTCCTAAGCACACCTGCAAGTTAGGAAAGTGGCTGGGTTTTGAATCTGCTCCTAGCAGGTGGCAGAGGGCATTCGGAAAGGCAGCGACAGCTCCAGGCAGCTCAGGGTGACAACGCAGACCAGTGGTAGCAGTGAGACACTTGAACTGCCTCCCTCCAAATGCAATCCTCCTTCTGCATCTCTCCGCTGGCAACAAAGGACTGCAAAGCATTTAAACTTCCCATAACTGAAAGGGACTTCTCAACCTAACTTAAAATAAACGAGGCGCCAAAACCGGGTTGGCTCAGGGGATAGAGCATTGGTCTGCAGACTGAGGGGTCCCAGGTTCGATTCTAGTTAAGGGTATGTACTTTGGTTGTGGGCACATCCCCAGTAGGAGGCGTGCAAGAGGCAGCTGATCGATGTCTCTCTCATCGATGTTCCTAACTCTCTATCCCTCTCCCTTCCTCTCTCTGTAAAAAAAAAATCAATAAAATAAAATAAACGAGGAATTAGTGGAGCTGAAATATTTCATTTTTAAGAATCTCTATTTCTTCTTTCATGCTAATGTTCACACCCATGGACTCTAGGAGAAAAGAAAAGAAGAGAAAAGAAAAGAAAACAGAAGAGAAGAGAAGAGAAGAGAAGAGAAGAGAAGAGAAGAGAAGAGAAGAGAAGAGAAGAGAAAAGGGAGGAAGGAAGGAAGGAAGGAAGGAAGGAAGGAAGGAAGGAGTCAGGAATAGTGGTGAAGGGAAAAGAAGAGACACAGAGACACTCACCCATTCTAAAAGAAACCACTATCTAAGAAACTATTTGATCCAAGTGCATCAGACAATCATTGTCACTACCCCACCAAGATGGACTGAATAATCGAGAAAAGTCACCAAATACTATGCTTAAGACTCAACACATCCGAAAAGGCTAAGTGTGAGCCATAAAGTTTTCCCTCCCCATGCGTTACCCCCGGCTTCCGCTGTTGAAAAGAGAGTCCTTGGCTTGAGGTGTAGGCAGTGATGAAATGAATTAATTCACATAAAAGGCAACGGGCACGGGGAGCAGATGTTGAGCTGAATCCACACTCCATCACTAATGGACCAGCCTCGGACAGAGCATGTCCTTTAATTGAGCCTCTGTTTCCTCAAATTAGAAATGAGAGTAACATCTGGCACCATGTGTGGTTCTGACGCATGCAAGCAGAAATGGACGCTTGTCAGGAGGATACGTGTATTTACAGAATTAGCGAAGGACACAGGAAGCAAGCCGACCCTGCGGGCCAGTTAGCAGGAACGCGACAGCTCATCCAGGGCTTGCACAAAGCAAACACATTCCAACCGTTTCAGTAAGGCTTAGGATTTATCTGCACAGGAATAACTGGGAATGGCTTGATTCCGTTCACTTTCCTACCACGGCGAAGGCATCTCAATTTCCTGTCTCCCTGGGTAATGTAAAATGAGGAAAAGGTAATTTCCTAAAAGGAAGTCAGGCTACTGTCACTGGGGGGGAAAAGGTAGAATGGATGTTGAGGGGGCCAACATAACAAATGCCTCACACCCATCCTCTGAAGGTTGTTATGGAAATTAAATAAGAGACTTGGCAGAGCATTGAATCAATGAAAGGTACAGTCAGACAGGGCAAGGAGAAGGAAGGGTCAGCGGACTTGGCCATCCTGACTCTTTGAAACAGAAAAATGACCTGAGAGCTTCTGAGGTTTTGTTTTCAATTAAGCGACTGTTGAGGGAGAAAGAGTCAGTCAGTGCGGCCATTTTTTCCCTTAAACTGATCTGAAAAGAGTCCACACCATCGGCTTCGGCACGCCTCCTCCTTTTGTTCTAACCTTTATTTAATACGAACGCTTTCCCTCTGGTCTTTCTCCTTTCATTGTGTTCTTTCCCTGTCCCCTGAAAATCAGAAAGAACACTTTTAATTGATTGGTGGATGACGATTCTAATTGTGGCTGTCTCCTTGGAAACCACAGGAAACTGGCTATTTTGGACCAATTTGTTCCTGCGAGTTTCCTGACAGCGGCCCAGGGTATATTTCAACTACTGTTTTTCCTAATTCAATTAGAAAATTAGAAAATGTTTAAAGCCAAACAACTCTTCGGCTCTCGGAGGCTGTTTCTGTTTCTTTATAGGCCTCAGTGGTGAGTGTGATCGGAGCCGGGAGACAGAGCTGATAGATAAGTCATTTGCTCTCCGGGACCTCGCTGTGAGAACAACGTGTTGAAACCTTCTGCAGGCAG
Organism: Lasiurus borealis; assembly: GCA_004026805.1. Classification (NCBI taxonomy): domain Eukaryota; kingdom Metazoa; phylum Chordata; class Mammalia; order Chiroptera; family Vespertilionidae; genus Lasiurus; species Lasiurus borealis. The sequence goes on along the minus strand of PVJN01005244.1, from coordinate 37,834 downwards.
TTCAAGGCCACAGATGCTGACCTGCCTTGGCCAGTCAGCTTTCTTTGGAAGATATGAATAACGAAAAGAGCCATTTCCTCTCAAGGTGTGGGTCTGAAGTCCACAGGTCAAGTTCTTTCAGGCAAGAAATACAGAACTGTTGCCAAGTATGTATTGGAGCTCATCCTCCTACATCTACACCTGCAGCATGACCTGGGTTGCAGGTAGAGACCAAATCTTCTCTCTGCAGGAGAAAGAGGGATGAAGTCATCCCGCTTCATTCATCTTTCTTCACACATCCCCCTAGCAGAGGGGAAACTGGGTAGAAAAGGAAAGGAATGTAGTTTTATTCTTACTGAGAACATCTTTATTGCTTCCTAACCGGTATCTCAAAATACCGTTATTTTCCGGCGTATAAGACGACCCCCAACTTTTCCAGTTAAAATATAGAGTTTGGGATATACTTGCCCTATAAGATGACATCCAATGTATAAGAAGACCCCCGACTTTTGAGAAGATTTTCCTGGGTTAAAAAAATTGTCTTATATGCTGGAAAATACGGTAAATTGAAAATAGGGTCCTTCCGTCCATGCCTTAAGTTCCAAAAAATATAGACATTGCCTTCTCCACTCCCTAGCACACACAATGTGGACCCGGATCCTAACGCTGGGCCGTGCAGGACTGTCCCCTGTGACTCTGAAGCTCCAGGGCCGGAGGTGAAAGCACACGGTCAGTCAGGGACTGGTCACCTGGACCGCTCTATGTGGCTGACAATCCAAAGGCCAGGCAGCGACTGTCCTGCCAGCAGAGCTGGGCAAGCTCAGCTCAATCTGTGGTCACAGCTCCCGTGATGCTTGCAGCAGCGGTGACCTCTCACCGGGACACACGTCCCAGCATGGCCGGCTAAACGCAATGATCCCGCCTTACCAGCCCGCAGAGATTATTTGATCCGAGAAAGAGAAGGAGTGAGGAGCAGGGAAGGTGAAACCAAGAACAGCTCATTTTTTCCATCAGCTGTTTTTGTTACTGTTGGGATATTAAATTTTTATATGTATAGCTTGAATAAAATTAACATTTAATTATCCAAAAAGGCTTTGGAAGATAGGAATTTTAGATGGAGTTTATTTTCTATAAACTTCCTACTTGCTCTTAAATGCCTCTTACAAAGTCTTATAAAAGGAATATGAAGAAAGGGCCTTAATTAAGCACGGAAGAAACTGGAGGGGAAAAAAAAAGAAAGAAAAGAGAAGAGAAGAGAAGAGAAGAGAAGAGAAGAGAAGAGAAGAGAAGAGAAGAGAAGAGAAGAGAAGAGAGAAAATAATAAAATAAAATAAAATAATAAAAGGAAAGGAAAGGAAAGGAAAGGAAAGGAAAGGAAAGGAAAGGAAAGGAAAGGAAAGGAAAGGAAAGGAAAGGAAAAGAAGCAAGGAGGGCAGAAAGCAGGCCTTGCTACTAAATATTCTTGCTGTTCTTGGTCAAACAGACTGGATTTGAAACTGACCACTTGACTTTCAGTGAGGCCGGAGGATGCTAGGATAGCATGACCTTTCAGTAAAAGGCATGACTGCCTGCAGAACAAATGGCATGTGGCTGAAAGAAACAGCAGTGGGGGCAAGTGATGATCACAGTGGTCTGACCCACGGAAATACATGGCGATTGTTCACTGACGATGGTGTTCTGTGTGACAGAAAAGGACTGGCCGCACACCAAGGTTCTGCTTGACATTTGCAACCTCCAAAAGTCTCTGTCTGACAGGCAGTAGCTGAGCCATCCCGGTAAGACCACTTGAGTTACTTCCCAGAACTAAGAGAAAGCTAGTTATATTGGCAGAGGATACTGCAACAACACAATAGCTACTTCCCATGAATCTTTCTCCGAGCCTTCCCCTAAGGCAGTGGTTCTCAACCTTTCTAATCTGTGACCATTTAATACAGTTCCTCGTGTTGTGGTGAATCGTAATGTAAATATCTGTGTTGTCTGATGGTCTTAGGCGACCCTGCTAGTGGTTCTCAACCTGTGGGTCACTGCTGTAGAGCCTGAGACCATCAGAAAACAGGTCACGACCCACAGGTTGAGAACCGATGCCCTAAGGCCTTGTGGCCATTAACCAGGCTAAGCAGGCATTGAGTAGAGAGGTTACCAAGATGTTGGGAGGTTGAGGGAAGTTTGATTTAAATAAATCAAACCCCTAAGGACCTAGAATGTCATCATGACCCATGGGAAACTATGAGAGCTTCACAGCGGTCAAGCACTCAACAGGTTGTGACTTGACTCTACCTCATAGTAGTCCCAGCTGGTATTTCATCTGCATCATGAATATTTCCTTGATTCTCAAGTACATTTTACACTCTACATCCTCAGCACCTGGCATAATCGCCATCATTCTCTGACCCGTGAAGTAAGTTTTATTTAACTCGCATGAAGGTGAGTAAAAGGTTCTGAAACACCCTTTCTGTACTCAAACGCGGGTCCAAAATTATAACACATCCCTGGAGAAATCTCAGAAGTGTGTGCCATCCCTGAGGACCTGAAAGATTTGGAGTGCTGACACTTCCCATCTTGCCACTCAACTCACCAATCTGGCTAGGACAGAAGATGGACAGTCCTTGTGGAAGACAGTGGTCACCGGTTTGGTTAGGTAATGGCTCTGTTTTCTGTTGATTTGCTAAATATGGTCTGTTTGCTGGAGGAAATTAACATAATCTACAGCAGCCAGGATGCTGCCATTAATCCAACCACTTTCTTATCCTTGTCCCAGAAAGAGACACCAGAGTCTGTTGCTTTTACCTCTCAGAAGAGCTACCCAACTTTACCCTCAGACTTAGCATTATCTCCGTGTTCTGTATCTGTTTCACAATTCAGTTTGCAGGACCCTGATCTTCTCACCGTCCCAGAATATATCACGCTGGTTTATCGTGTTGGTGAGACTAGGAAGCTAAAAGTAGCAACTGCAGCAAAGGCCTGGGAAACATTTGCATGATGGTGGTGGTGAGATGAATCCCTTACAAATCCAGAATGCTTTTGGATTCGGAGGACCCAGTGATCTGGGACATGTTGGCATATACTTTCTTCGGTGAAAGAAAGATTCCTGAATCTTCCATTTCATATTACTAAGAAAGAAGCACAGGTATCTTGGCAGATTTTTACAAGCAACAGACATCATATTTGGTGGTGCTTTTCCAATCTATTTACCAGGTTATGAAAAGGGTTTCCTTATTTTATATATATATATTTTTTATTGATTTTTACAGAGAGGAAGGGAGAGAGATAGGAAGTCAGAAACATCGATGAGAGAGAGACATTGATCAGCCGCCTCCTGCACACCCCACTGTGGAGATGTGCCCGCAAGCAAGGTACATGCCCCCAGCCGGAATCGAACCTGGGACCTTTCAGTCCTCAAGCCAGCGCTCTATCCACTGAGCCAAACTGGTCTCAGCAGGGTTTCCTTCAAGAGGAAAAGAAAACATCCCAGCTGGTCCAGGCTGCATGCAGTACAAGCAATTCTGCCATTTGGATCTCACAACTGGGCAGATTCTATGATGCTTGCAATCTGTGGTAGGGATGTATGTATGTTATCTGGAGCCTGTGACAACTCTGATGAGAAAAATCACACAATTCTAGGGATATTAAGGATTCAAAAGCCTGTGCATTCTTTAAGTAACTATTATTTTGGAAAAGGCTCTTGGCTTCTCTATATTCTGACTGATGCTTATCCCTGTGCCCATTCAGACTGAGGCAGACATCACGGACTGTGTATTATCTAGAAACCCCAAGCCATGCAGTCAGATGCACCCAGCGGCACACCTTTAGCAAATGGAAGAGGTGTGCGGGGGACTGGACCCCGCAGCTCCTGAAGCATCAGAAAGTGGGGTGAGCAGATGGCTCACACACGCAGCGGGTCTTCTTTTGGCACGCAACGGCTCCTCTAGCAGCTCACAGGTTTGATCTCATGGGGAGTCCCTTATGGCTGGAGCAATTACAATCATAATTTTTCATATAAACAGGGACAGTTTTGAGCGCAAAGGTAGGCTACGACAACGGATCTAAAAGAGGACTGGCCTAGCCGATTCATTACGTATAGTCACCCTACCTCAGTGGTATTTCAAGTAAGGGCAATCTTGCACCTTCCCACACCATTTGGCAATGTCTGGAGACATTTTTGGTTTGCACAACTTGATGGAGGGTATACTGTGGGCATCCAGTGGGTAAAAATCTGGGATATTGTTAAACATCCTAAAAAGCACAGACATAGCTCCCCGACCACAGGAATTACCAACCTACACTGTCAATAGTGATGAGATTGAGAAATCTTTCTATAACAAAGAAAAAACACATCAATTTATAGAGAGTTCTACAGGGCAGGAGAGCAGCAGGTGGGAGTGAATAGCTATAGCATTATAACCACATTCAAAGGTGCACTGGGTACGAAAGAATTCAGGAAAGAAAAACACTGCTAGTAAGCGGAAGCTTAAGGGTTACAAACTCATTTTCCACTTGCATTGGAAGGAGAGAGATGCTGAAGTAATGATCTATGAAGATCTATGAACACAGGGCCACAGAAGGAAAACAGTTGCTGACAAGGAGATTTGGGGGAAACATATGCTAATGTACCACTTGTAAATGGACCTCAGAATCCCAGTGCAGAAGAGGCTCTTAATTAACAAGATGACGTACCCCGAGCTTGTCAATTAAGCAAGTTGGGTCAATTGGCCCAAGTTCCCCAATGAGATTCAAAACACATGGCCACGGTGGCAAGGATCATCTGGATACCTCCTTTGTTGAGTTCATTGAGTGTCTTATTCACTTTAATTACCTATTAATAGCAATTACCAGCCAGGAACCCCAGATATGGTACCCTACTCTGAGATCAGTTAAGTTCCTGATGGCAAGGTGATTACACTGGATCCCTTCAATCTTAAAAGAGCCAGTAATTAACTTGTCCTCATTCTAAATAACACATATGGGACTCAAATTTTCTTTACTTGCTAAATGTGCTTCTGCCAGCATCAGTCAGAAGACTTATAACGTTAATATGATATCATAGACAATAACACTTCCAATCACAAAACAAAATAAAATGAATAAAAATAACAGGTGCATAGGGTTTAATTTCATTTTATGTACCTCATATTCCAAAAGTCACTCGCCCCACAGAATGTGGCCTGCTGAAAAGTCAGTTGCAATACCAGCTGGGAAATAACACCTTGCAAGTTGAGGGCACTACTCTGGAAGAAATGGTTTGTATTCTAAACTAAAGATAAACATATGGTGATTTTTTTTTCATAAAGTCAGAATAAATAGGTCCATACATCGTGGAGTTGAAGAAGAAACGGCAATTCAAAATGATCTAATATTATATTCATTTAGCTTTGTATCTCTGTTTTCTATAAGCCACACTAATCTCTTGCTCATATAATATTTTTTCTTATTATACTTATGTATAATAAAGTACCCTATATCTTTCTATATGTGACTTTCTATGAGGCACTATATATTTTCTCTTTGTCTTCCAAGTACTTAGTAGAGAGGAGAAGCACCCAGTAAATATGTTAATAAATGCATGAACAAATTAACAGTTTAGTCAATAAATGATAAAGTCAACTTGGATATTCTAATGTTTTTTGCAAATGAACACATAGGATATTTACCTTCATTTGTAAATGTTCCTACCCAAACCAGGCATGACTTAATGCAAAAAGGATTATTAAGTAAAGGATGTAATCACTTACTTTCATTGATTTCACTGTCCACTTTCAGGGAAACTAATGAAAAATAGAAATGGACTAGTAAAGCTTTTATCACATCACCTTTTCATTGTGATTTCCTATTGGATACAAATCTAAATGATTTAGTACAATCAGAATGCCCATGATTACACAACTACTTGATGCTCATACAATCCTATCTAATAAAAGAGTAATATGCAAATCAACCATGGTCACATGGCCAGTTCAGACTCAAAGGGGAAAAGGAGGTTTTATATTTTGTTGGCAGGAGCTAGAAAGTCAGATTGCAAAGGACATGGCTGCTGGCAGGGATGGAGGACAGTGGTCATTTTTACAATTTACTGCCCCCGTGTTCAGAGAGAAAGATGACTCATTTGCAGAGCCTGCCTGACAGTCAGGGACTAGCAACATAAAAGAGCTCCATCTTACTGAACTAATGAATAGAATCTGGAGTTTAGAACACAAAGACTCCCACGTGACCAGATACTTGACCTTGGACAAGTTATTTAACCTCCCATATCCTCATATTTACCTGTGGACAATGATAACATTTAACTCACATGATGATTATGACTTATAAGAAAGTGCTTTAAAGTTTGAGAAACATCAAATTAAAATACTGCCATAAGCAGTATAAAGTGTGCGGGTTACGGGCATGGGCCCTGGAGTCAGACTAGCTAGAACTAGAATTCTGTGTCTATCATTCATTAGCTTCTTACCCTTAATTCTAATACTCTCTCCAACTTATTTTCTTCGCCTGTGAATGACGGGTATAGATTATCAGTGAGACCCTGTGCGAGAATTTGGGGACAAAGAATGCTAAGAGCTGATATAATAATTGACATGCCTTTATTGTAAACTAGGGACATTGGGCAGACTTTGACAAGTCACAGACCTTCTGTTTCCTGAGGTGTTTAATAAGAACACTTAACTTGGCTGCTAGAAAAGTACAGTGAGAAGTAATTAAGACATGGGAGTTACAGTCCCTTAGACAGGATCGCCAGGCCCACGACTTCTGAAAATTCTCGGTGATAATGGTAGAGCTTTAGTCTAGAGCAGTGGTTCTCAACCTTCCTAAGGCCGTGACCCTTGCACACATTTCCTCATGTGGTGGTGACCCCCAGCCATGAAATTTTGTTACTGTTATGCATTATGATGTAAATATCTGCATTTTCCGATGGTCTTAGGCGACCCCTGTGAAAGGGTCGTTTGACCCCCAAAGGGGTCTCAACCCACAGGTTGAGAACCACTTGTCTAGACAGACCCTCACCCTTTTAGTAAAGGCAGTAAATTAAAATGGGAGAAGCTAGGTTTTCCAGTCTGGTGGAACTGGATGCAAAGTCTAAATCTGCCATTGACTTAACTTTATGTGACTTCTGAAAGTTGCTAAAACCTCCAAGATCTTTAACTCATTTGAAAAAATGAGTTCTGGTGACTGTTTATTCAGACTCTCTACCCCTCCCCACCTTTCCTAACGGTCCTGGCTTCATCAGCGGTTCCTGCACCTGACAACATGGCCAGCTTTCCGCTGGGAGTTCGCACTGCTTGATGAAGATGTGCCCCAAAGGTCTGCTAAGTATCAGCCTCTCAGCCGAATGATATAGCTTTTGTGACAAGGACCAATTCTGATCCGTCTTTTTGTGCATCATAAGAGAGCAGACAGATGCTAATGTTGATGTGACTGGAGCCCAATTAAAATATTAATGACTGAACTTCGTTAGAACTCTGAGACCTGAGCCGCTTTCCCGTGAACTGGTCTCAAAGTCATTTTCTGAAAAGTTATGACTTAACCAGATAGATGTCCCATCTCCTTCAGTCTTTATCATCTTCAATCCCACTCCAAACCTACTTCTCCAATCCCACTCACCCCTCAACCTCCCTAACAAGTCTGCCAGTCAGGAAACTCATTGCATGGATCTAAGAGTGCCCACAGCAGCCCATAATACGCCTTCGCATGTTTTCTTCTATTGCTGTTAAGTCAGCTGACCCATCCTGGGAGGAGAACTGGACCGGTTATCAATATCCCTCCAAAACTACTAGCCATCCAAGTACAAAATCATCTTGCTTCAGAGTTCTGGTTTTGTTATTTCCTGCCTGTGACTCAGAGTTCAAAAACATAGATTCAGAATCAAGTGTAGCCAACCCTATTCAGAAAGGCTGGAGAGGTAGAACGGCATCAATGATTATTTACCTTTACTCACAGGGTTTTAATTCCGATAAAGGGAACGTTTTATAAACAATAAAGAAACAACTGAAATCCAATCAGGTAGATCTGAGGGCCACGCTCCACGCGCGGTGTGAAAAGGCGGCAATAAATCCAGTCACATCTAATCGTCATTATCTCTTTAGGAGACATTTCATGTCCAATCTCCTTCGCACAGGCTCTTGACTCCTCGCTCCTCGCCGTCCTCAGTTTGCTTTTCTCGATAATTACACTAAATTAAATAAATTAGAGTCTCACTAAAACTAATTCTGCATAATATTCCAGTCCATTTGTGCAGAGTCCCCCCAAAACCTCTAAGCTATTTCTCCAGGCAGCAGAGGAGCTAATTATTTACCCTGCCAGCAGCCTCCGGGGCACTTCTGATCCTATGTTTGGAACACAGACTGATTTCATTCGATTAGGAGGGAAAAAATTGCCCACAGCTTTCCGGAGATAACGTGAAAATTCCACCCATCCGAGGGGGACTGAGCAGTTTTACCCTCCGCAGACCCCTCTGGATCCTGAAATAGTGCACGGTGATGCAGAGGCACGTGGTCATTAAGGCCCAGATTTTCTCATTTAGGAAATCAATTCCTAAACATGGGGGATATGTAAATTCAATTATTCCTGAGCTGGAGAATAATAACCAGGCCCTGAAATCTGCATTAGCATACCCACGTGGAGCAGGCTTCGCCTCCCCCCAGGGTTCTCGGCCACCTGTTGAATTAATTTAGTCTCCTCCCCTGACATCCATCAACTTTCGCAGATGACAGGGGCAGACAAACCTCATCTGTCGTCGGAGGAAACGACGAAGTTACAAGAGAGTCGCATCTCAGCAGGATACCACAGAGGAGAGGCAGAAACTGGAGCAAATGCCAGGCCGATCAGTCACCGGATATCCCCGAACCGTGCGCCCTGGCAAACAAGGGCCACGGGAACCTAATTAAGAAGTTTCTCTTCTGGCCCGCGGGGGATCGGCTCGATAACACAGGAACAGTGCTTAACTGGCATGGTGCTTGCTAAGCAAGCAACGGGGGAATTAAATTCCTCCTTATTGTTTTTTAAAAATATTTCTGAACCACCGGGGAAATTCTGTTGTCATCATTCTAGAGAAGCAGAAGTAAATTTCATTTTCAATCTGATTTTAATGCACACGCCGAGCACAGAAGAAAAACATCTTGCATTGTATTCATCACTTTCTCGCGGACTCAAAATCTCTCTCTTTGGACACTTGTTATATAGGAAGATACATATATATATATATATATATATATATATATATGTATCTTCCTATATAACAAGTGTCCAATATATATATCATCTAACATTTCTGCCCCCTAAGAATTAGTACACGATACACTTCCCAGCATGTCTTCATTAATTTGGGAGGCAACACTCAGTTACCTAACATTTACTTGCAAATGGGGTATCACCTTTGTTCCCCCAAAGAAACCAGTTTCCCCCTCATCACCCTCTTCCCTAGTTTCCCTGATGCAAGACACCTGCCTTTGACTAATGATGAAGCCTGGTAGAAGCAAAAAAAAAACACCAAAACTTGTTCCCACTTCCCTTCTACATTCTTTGGCTGATCTAATAATTAAATTGACATAAGACAGATTAATGGGAAAATAATACATTTTGTGTGTATGGAAAACCCCCATAAAAATATGAAATTCCCTGACAGTCAGGTAATTTAGTATTGGAATGCACAGTGGGCTTTGGGAGGGAGGTTGGACAAGCTGAGTAGGCCATCTGGGTTTGCAAATTGGTGTTTCTCAAGAAACATCATCCCCTCCCTGTGATTTTCCAATTGTTCTTATTGTAAGTTTCCTGTAATGGCTGTCAGTGTCCAGTCAGCCTCCTCACCCTGTTTCCAGTGGGCTGCCCACACCAGGCCCCCACTTGCCCCTTGTCCAACTGGTCCCTCAGACTGACCTTTACCTGAGTCATAAATATCCCGATGCCCCCGACTCAGCTCCACTGATGCCCTTTTGGTCTCAGCCCTGCTGCTAGTAGATGTAACCATCCTATATAATAAAAGCCTATTATGCTAAGTGTCTGGCCATCCGTTCAACCAATCAAAGGATAATATGCTAATGATATGCTAAGGCAGCTCAACTGTTCGCTATGACAGGCACTGACCACTAGGGGGCACACCGTCGACCAGTCGCTATGACGTGCACTGACCACCAGGGGCAGATGCTCCAACCAGCAGGTTAGCTTGCTGCTGGGGTCCAACTGATTGGGACTGAGAGAGACGGACGTGACATGTCCTGGAGCTCTCCTGTGGTCCCTCCCGGGCACCAATCGTGCACCTGTGATGTCCCTCAGCCTGGCCTGTGCCTTCTGACAATCCAGGGTCCCTTGGGGGATGTCGCAGAGCTGGTTTGGGCCCAATCCCACAGGTCAGGCTGAGGGACCCCCCTGGTGCATGAATTTGTGCACCAGGCCTCCAGTAAATTTATAATTCCTTATCCCTTTCTGCCTTGTTCATTCCTCCTTCAGTGGCCCTAACACTTGCTAATAGTGTACTATAGCCTGACTTATCAATTGCTAAATAAATCCAGTAAGCTCTTTAAGTTAACTCAGTTAAATTTTGCTGTTTAACAGCGTTCTGGACAAGAATGTTTAAATATAGTACTATTTAAAAACTCACATTAATTTTTTAAAAGAGTTGCATTTATCCACCTATTAGCGAGGCAACTATTAGCCTAAACGTTATTACTTACGGAAGTTCATGTGACAAATTTAAAGATGTGGGATTTAAACCTCTAATTGTCTCACTACAAACCAACGTTCTTTCTTCGCGGATAGTAAAACCAGTTTCCAGGGCTGTGTGGCTGGGGGCATTTGCAAGGAAAATTAGGAAGTGCTCGATGCCCACTGTAATGTTATAGCTGAACATAAACAAAGCGGGAAAACTCAATAAAACTCAAGCTCCAGCGAGCTATTTGCCTCTAATTTTAGAATGCCTCCACTAAAACAACAGCGACAGCCGAAGTGACTGCTGTCATCACCTTCCCGTTGGAGTGAAGGCTCCCACATTTGTAAAACAAGGAAATGTGATGATTATTCAAGAACCGTACTTTTGTGCGCACAGCGGCCTGCCTGCCTATGATAAAAATGAGCTGACAGCCTTTGGCTGTTTTCACATAAAATTTGGGTCCAGAATGTCCCGAGTTAAAACGGGCCTCCCTACTCTGGGCCCATGTGCATTTTTTTTTTTCCCAGCATAGAAATAAGAATTCTTTAAGGCTCAGCAACTTCTACCCATCTCGGGGAGCTCTCTTCAACTTCCGCAGCTTCGTTTTCATGGTATGACATACGTAGAGAAAAGCGCACAAATCCTAAGGGTAAATTTTCACTTCTACAAATTATAAACACCAGTCAGATTAAGAATAAAAAATACTAGGCCGAGACCTAGTTTGGCTCAGTGGATAGAGCGTTGGCTTGCGGACTGAAGGGTCCCAGGTTCGATTCCGGTTGGGGGCATGTACCTTCCTTGCAGGCACATCTCCACTGTGGGGCATGCAGGAGGCGGCTGATCGATGTCTCTCTCTCATCGATGTTTCTGACTTTCTATCTCTCTCCCTCTCTGTTAAAAAAAATCAATAAAATATATTTTAAAAAATATATTAGGAGCAACCCAAAGCTCTCCTTTAGTCTCACTCCCAACATGACCCCTCATCCTCATTAAAACAAACCACTAGCCTGATGTCTGGCTCCATAAATTAGCTCTGGCTGTTCTTAAAAAAAAACAAAACAAAATTTAACCTTAAAAATGTGGAAGACCTACTTGGCTTTATTAAATGATTCATAAATTGGGCAGCATCGAATCGAGCAACGAGCAGGACACTCCAAGGTGGAGGAAATGGAAGATTTTCATAGAAAGAAGGGCAGGACAAGGGAGTTATTATCAAAAGAAAACAAACAAAAAAAATATTGTTAGACCAGGGCATTTTCTTTTTTTTTTTTCCCCTGGGGAGGGGGAACCTGCAAGGGCTTTTATCACGCAGATTGCCTTTGCTTCTGGGGTAAGAGGGTAGAGAGGGCCCATGTGACAGATTATCTCAATTATCTCATTGATGTTACCCAGAAAATTCCAGACTAGTTGATGAATATTATCTTTTTTGTTGAGATAGATACAGCAATTAGGTCAGATATTAAATCTGGCTTTATTATCATGAGTTAGCACAAGTGATGCCATTTTTGGCCCATGCTATGCTCTTTAAAACTGTGCATAAACTTCATTTAAGATAATCCAATGCCAGAGTAGCATATTTTGTGTTACATATGCTGCTCTTATTCAGTCTCTGTAGAATGTATATTCCTCGTTATATATATTGATTTCAGAAAGGAAAGGAGAAGGAGAGAGAAAGAGGAACACATCAGTAATGAGAGAGAATCATTGACCAGCTACCTCCTGCACACCCCACTCTGGGGATCGGGGATCGAGCCTGCAACCTAGGCATATGCTCTGACCAGAAATTAAGCATGACTTCCTGCTCATAGGTAGATGCTCAACCACTGATCCATGTCAGCCAGGAGGTATATTCCTCTTTGTGTATGTGTGTGTGTGTGTGTGTGTGTGTGTGTGTGTGTGTGTGTGTTTGCAATCCTACAAAAAGTTTAAAAGCATTCTTACCTCAAAGGCTATACAAAAATAAACCTATAGGAGGTAGTTGGCTAACTTCTTTCTGGGCCTAGAAACAAAGATACAATAGTAGCAATGAGCATACCTAGCTCTCAAATTTTGGTTCCTACAACAATTCCTGTGTAAAGGGATCCAGTGCTCTTTAGAGAAGCCAGTGGTTCCAGGGCTGGGATCAGGAAAGTACTAGTGATCCTGGGACATCTCATATACCACAGAGCAAGAAAAAAAATAGCCAGGAGACCAAAAACTATGCTTCCACCGGCAAATTTAGCACAATGTGAGCACAGTGGTGAATTGTAACACATTTTGGGGTGGGAGGGAATCTAAACAAAGTCTAGATTTTGATACCAAAGAAAAAAAAATAGATTTACAAAATCACAATGTTGCTGCTAGAATGTGATTAGAATGTGATTATTAATTCAGGCAGTAATCAATGGAAAACAAAGCAAGTGGTGAAGCTTGTTGAGTAATAGAATAATCACACAGTCTCAAAGTAATCACGTAGATAATTTATAAATTACATAAAAACTACCATGGAAAGGGCTGGGGATAACAATCTTAACTCAGTGGCCATGTGAGCATCACTAGTCATCCAACAAACTGAAATTGTATTGCCTGCTGATGGGATGAAATGAGAAGCACACAATATCATGCATGCAATATTCTTTCAGCAAACTTTTAATCTGAATCTAATCAGGAAGGAACAAAAAGACAAGTCCGGACTCTGTGACATTCTATAAGATAAATGAACCAAACGTTTCAAACAAGTTAATGTCACAACAACATGAAATATTAAGATAATTATACTAGATTAAAGGAGACTAGATTAAGAAACATGCCAATCAAATGCCATGGTGACTCTTGCCTGAATCAGATATGGACAGGAATAATAATGTTGATAAACTGACAACAATAAAACAAAGAAATAGTGCAGCTGGCATGGCTCAGTGATTGAGCATCTACCTCTGAGCCAGAATGTCATGGTCCAATTCCTGGTCAGGGCACATGCCCAGGTTATGAGCTTGCTCCCCCGTATGGGGCATGCAGGAGGCAGTCAATCAATGATTCTCTCTCTTCACTGATGTTTCTATCTCTCTCTCCCTCTCCCTTCCTCTCTGAAATCAATAAAAATTTTATTTTAAAAAAACAGCAATGAAATAAAATTTTAAAAGAACATATTTCAGAAAATCTAAATAAGTGCTATCTACTTATAATACTATAATATTGGTAATTTTATTTTAAACTTATTGGGTATGCGGATGGTATTAGGCTGTCTAGGAGAATGGCCTAGTGTTTAGGAGATATATGGTGAAGTCTTTAGAAGGGACATGTCCTAATGTGTTCAACTCACATTCTATTAATGGTGCAATATCTACATATATATATAAAAGCCCAGTTACCTGAACAAGAAACTACCAGAACAACTGGAACAACCGGTCACTAGAATGCACACTGTGGTGGCCAACCAGCCCAACTGGGGATGGGGCCAGCCGGCCAATGTCTCACATCCCCTCCCACCACTGGCCAGACCCAATCAGCCCCCATAGGGGCAGGCTGGCCGGATCTCACCCATGCATGAATTTGTGCACCAGGCCTCTAGTCTATAAATATCAGCATATACTTAGAAAGATAAAAAGCAAAAGTGATTAAGTGTTTACCGTTAGTGACTCTAGAGAAAGGAAAACTGGGGACTCTTTATGCTTACTTTTCAACTTACTGTAGGTTTGAAAATTTCTCTTTTTTTAATATATTTTATTGATTTTTTTATAGGCAGGAAGGGAGAGGGATAGAGAGTTAAAACATTGATGAGAGAGACATTGATCAGCTGCCTCCTGCACACTCCCCACTGGGGATGTGCCCGCAACCAAGATATGTGCCCTCAACTGGAACTGAACCCGGGACCCTTCAGTCCACAGGCTGATGTTCTATCCACTGAGCCAAACCGGTTTCAGCTGAAAATTTCTTAATAAAGATCTTTGCAGCCAAAAACAAAAAAAGTGCAGCTTTTACTCATACTACAAAATAATGTAAATTATATCTTTAAGGGTAGTTATGGCACTGTTTTTAGTAGCAAATAAACAAAAATAAAACTTTAAAAAAAACTAATATTAAGCAATTAAGTAGATCCATGTATATATACAATCACAAGCACACAGACAGGATATATACTTAAGAGCAAAAGAAGAAAAGTGCAAAAGAGTATGAAAGACTGCTCATTCCTGTTACAATAGACAATTTCTGGAATATACACAAAAACCCATTAACAGCAATTTCCCCTGGAGAAGGAGAAGGTGGTCAGGGAAGGAATTTTAATTTGCACATTGCTCATTTAATCACTAATATAATTTGTTTACTGTAAGCATGTTATCATTTATATAATAAAAATAAGTATCCCCCTGGCCCCTCAAAAGAGCATGATCTCATTATACTATGTAAAATTCTTAAACTAGGAAACCAAAACGAATAGTTTTGCCCGGTTGCTGAATTAGGCGGTCTTTGGGTTTGGCCAAGCTGTGTAGGGTCAGGGCCACAGCTACAGCTGCACTTGCCATGTGCTGACATATGTGGACACACCTGATTTAGAGCTCAGCCCTACTCTCTGGCTAGATGAAAAGCCTTAAACACATCCCATGTCTAGATTCTGGATGATCCTAAAAATCTGAAGGGAAGTTACCAGTTTCAGTCTCACCAATTTATTTATTTATTCCTCACCCAAGGATATTTTTATCAATTTTAGAGAAAGAAACATCAATGTGAGAAAGAAACATTGACCGGTCACCTCCCACATGCACCCCAGCTGAGGATCGAACCCTCAACTCAGGTATGTGCTGCAGGCAGGAACTGAACCCGCAACCTTTGTGGCGTACAGGAAGATGCTCCAACCAACTGAGCTATCTGGCCGGGGCCTCGCTAATTATCGGAAGGCCTTTATAAAATGTAAATCAGAATGCACATGTGCACCAGTCTCACTTCCTTGGAGTCTTAGCATGACTCTATAGTCAGAGCTCTTCTTACGTTTTCAAATGGGGAACATGAGTCCAGAGAGATAGGGGATTTGTCCAAGACTGTGTTCACGATGATATACTTCCTCCACAATGTTCTTGGCTCTCGCTGGTAGCTGGTAAGTGCCAGCAAATAAAGAGTATCCGGGACATTTTCATCCTGGAGACCCGAGCCCATGACATTGGGAGAAGTCTGCCCCCCTTGTGAAATGAAAGGGGATTATGTCCCTATTCAAGGTAGCTCGTTAGCTTGTTTAGAATAGATACTCACAATCATATCTTTAGTTGAAGCAACCAACTTACTACATTTTCTCGTGAGCCTACCAAGAAATAAATTCTTTATAGCCACACTTGAAAGAATGTATTGCTATGTAATTTACATGAGAAGTTAAACAACATCAGAATTTGATGATAACATCAAACATCACAGACCGGATGAGACCTTTTGTTCTTTTGTGGATCAAGTCCCGTGGGCCAGAAAGGTTTAAGCAAACACAAAGTAAGGTGATGACGGTAAGTCACACCAAGAGCATGATTCCAGAGCTTTCGTTAAGCCCAAGGCACCGCTGCATCCCTGATAAGAGCTGTTAGGACTGTAATCAATACATTACCCCTGACATTTACAAACCCCCTTTGGAAGCAAAACACTATTAGAAAACCTTTTAATGTCATTTGATGTAGTTGGTTTCCCTTTAAATGTCTCTTCATTCCTCCTGAGAAGGAAATCCGTTTCAGGAAGGATCCCTTTTTGATTATGTGAACAGCAGTTGGGGTAAGAAACAAAAAAAAAAAATGAGGGCTTTTAACCTGCCTGTAGTAATCTATTGTCACTGTGACTGCTGACCTTTCAACTCTTCTCTTACTGATTCATCAAAAGCAATGACAGCTTCTTTCTCTAATGGAAGTCCTTGCTTGAAAGCCCAATGGGACCGCAGAAAGGTATGGGGGAGGCTTTTTTGGAGAATGGCTTTGAGAGAGCCATCAGCCTGCCAGGTCCTGGCACACAGGAGATGCCCAGTAACTGAGTGCACAGAGGCACATACTTCCTTTTTAAGGGTTCAAATGTGTAGATCCCTCTGGTGAACATGCGTGAGAGGCAGAGGGACTGGACAGAAGCCATACATGAGTGGGACAAAGTCTGGGCATGCGATGGAGATGAGCATAGGCACAGATGGGATCACAGGCGCCAAGATAAGGTAAGATAGGCCCCAGGTCAGTGCGCAGATGATGCTATTCTGTGATAGTCCTAAAAACCTCTCTACCGCGGAAGACCCACCAAAAGAGATAGTACCTGTCCAGTCTCCTATACTTGAACTGCTTTACCAAAATGGAATAAATTTAGAATGAGATCCACAGCTCTTTTAAACATACGGTTCAGCCTAGGCCCTTCAGAATAGTAATCCTGGGAGTCACAGGAAGAATAAGAAGCAGGAAGTCTATGCCAGAAAATTGAGACAGCCGAAACCGGTTTGGCTCAGTGGATAGAGCGTATGTCTGCGGATTGAAAGGTCCCAGGTTCGATTCCAGTCAAGGGCATGTACCTTGGTTGTGGGCACATCCCCAGTAGGGGGCGTGCAGGGAGGCAGCTAATCGATGTTTCTCTCTCATAGATGTTTCTAACTCTCTATTCCTCTTCCTTCCTCTCTGCAAAAAAATCAATAAAATATATTAAAAAGGAAGGAAGGAAGGAAGGAAGGAAGGGAGGAAGGAAGGAAGGAAGGAAGGAAGGGAGAAAATTAAGACAGAAGCCAGATCTAAGCCAACCATCAGGATGGGACTTGATCACATGAAGTTTCCCCCAGAAGACTAGACTCTACTAGGATCTTAGTTCAAGTTTTAGCGAATAATAAAGGCTATATCCTTAGGGCTCAGTTGTTCTAATTGTATATATTACAGCAAGAACTTCTCTTTGGAAAGCAAGTCCATGTTGATGTATAGAGAGTGAGCATGAGAAGTGAATCAGCCACCACTAGAATGAACAGATCTCTACTCAGTAACAACGGTTGCCCTTCCTTTGGAAGCATCTACCTAGGCATAATTCATACTGCCCAGCTTAGGACTCTGTGTGTGTGCATCTGTCCTTCTCAGGTTAACAATCATGAGAAGACTAAAGCTCAATTGTAACTAGCCTGGCACTCGGCATAACCCACACAATTACTTAGCTGATCCCCTGGACCAATATACATAGAGGAACGTCATAACCTATAAGGATCATACCGTTAGAGTTCTTAATCTGTCACCTTGTCCATTAATTTAGTGGCCACTTGCCTACCTCTGTTTGCTTAGATTTAAGCAGAGTGTTAAAAGTCATCGATTCTATCCTCGTGTTAAATGTGAGGAAATTAAAGCTGACTCAGGGACGGAATGATTTGTCCAAATCTCTTTGGTCAATGAGACTAGAAGAGGATAAAGTACTTCTGGTTTCATAATTCTCTACCAGCCCTACAGCGAGAGTGAGGAAGGAATGAGGAAGTTCAATAACGAATGTGAACTTGAGAGTTGCCATTGTAGGCAGCTAGGAATCTAGCCTATTGGGACCCTCTTAGGAACCACGAACAACATGACACAGAATTATTGTCTCTAAAAACAGGAGTCTGAAGCCTTTATCCACTGACTCCTCCCAACTCCTACAGCGGGTAGAGGTTGCCCCTGGAGTCATTAGCAGCCCACAGCGCCATGCCATCCCAGCCTGGACTGGATGAGCCCTGGCACATTTCAAAACCTCTAAGGCAGAGAGGCAGGCCATTGGCAGTGCCAACCAAGAGCAGCAGCTAAAACCCAAAGAGGGCCCAAGGACACGATGGAGCACAAAAATATAGCTACTAATTCCTTCATAAAACAGAACCAACTGCTAAGGGTCCTTAGATATTTAGGAAAAATTTACAGCACCAAAAAAAAAAAAAAAAGCCCAAATGGATAAAAGAATATTTGACCCGGAGGAATTGGAGGTGATCAAGAAAGAGAACTTTGAAGTTATTCTAGTGAGTATCTGCAGACAGCACAAAAGCTGTTTTTTTCCAAAAACAAAATAGGCATCTGGGAAGAGGCAGCAAAAAATAAAAAAAGAAAGTTTCAGCACAGTAAACATGTTATTGAAAAGAAAGTTCAGTAATTGGACTAAATAATAGAATACATGGGGCTAAATACCAAGACCAAACTAGAAGCAAGTGTCCTCGAATTGGAAAAAAAAAAAAATGTCATTGCAAATTGATTTAAATAACTACCAGAATCATTAGGGGTGGGGAGGGGGGAAATCTGCATATTGAATAACTTGAGGAATTTCAGAAATCCTAGAATAAAGAGAAATTATAGAAGCTTCTAGAGTCAGTGGGAAAAAAAGATCATCAAACTAACATCTTATTTCAGTGGGAAAAAAAGATCATCAAACTAACATCTTATTTCTAACAATGATGCAACTATGTTTTTGTTTCAACTTTCTGACTTCTAAACCCTAAAATGTATTAGAAAAAAATGCTTTTCAGACATGCCAGAGAGCATAAAACATAAAAATTAGATAATTCACATTTAAAAAGAAACTCCTTGCCTGGCCTGTGTGGCTTAGTGGTTGAGCATGTATCTATTTACCAGGAGGTCAAGGATCTAGTATCTCCAGTGAGGGCATATGCCCGAAGTTGTGTGCTTAATCCCTTGTGGGGGCATGCAGGAGGCAGTCGATCAATGATTCTCTCTCATCATTCATGTTTCTATCTCTTTCTCTCTCCCTTTCCCTTCCTCTCTGTCAAAAAATAAATAAAAGAAACCCCTTAAAGAGGTACTCCAGAAAAACTATATAAAAGAGGCTAATGTGATATATACAACACAGCAGTACTGAGTACTATCTAGAAAACATGAAGAAAATATAAATAAATAAATAAATAAAATCTATAGGGTCTTGACACTTGGGTGTTTTGGGGGTAGAGGCAGCAGGATTTAATGATATAGAAATAAAAATCCTTCTTTATGGGACTTTACCTGTTTCAAAGTAAGTAATATTCATATAATCATGATTCCAAAACAAAAAATATTTGGGGGAATTTAGATTTTAAAAATAACGTATAGACAAAATGCAGAAAGTAATGTTTTTGGTATTTGAAAACAATAGAAGTGCTATAAACCCCCACAGTACAAAAGTTTAATTGAAAACAAAATAAAACACAATAACAAAAGTTAGTAGGTGGCCCTAATTGGTTTGGCTTAAAGGACAGAGCATCAGCCTGTGGACTGAAAGGTCCCAGGTTTGATTCCAGTCAAGGGCATGGACCTTGGTTGTGGGCACATCCCCAATGGGAGGTGTGCAGGAGGCAGCTGATCCATGTTTCTCTCCCATTGATGTTTCTAACGCTCTATCCCTCTCCCTTCCTCTTTGTAAAAAATCAGTAAAATATATATTTTTTTAAAAGCAGGTGAAGGGAAGAGAAGAAATAGAAATAATTATAAATATACTAATTTATAATTAGTATTCTCTAAAGTTGATAAATCAACAAATATGAATGTAAATATCACTTATAGTTATAAAGGTACTTACTAGAAGACCCAAAATAATAATATAATTGATAAAATTGAAGCTTGAAGCTATAAGATGAGGTACAGAATAAAAAAATATGTTCCTAAAATTTTGATTTTTTTATTGCACAGTCTAAAGTTGATATCTCAAGAAATAGAAGCAGAAATTTTAAAAATTAAAACATTTAAGCCTTAACCGGTTTGGCTCAGTGGATAGAATGTTAGCCTGTGGACTGAAGGGTCCCAGGTTGGATTCCAATCAAAGGCATATACCTTGGTTGCAGGCACATCCCCAGTAGGAGGTGTGCAGGAGGCAACTGATCCATGTTTCTCTCTCATCGATGTTTCTAACTCTCTATCCCTCTCCCTACCTCTCTATAAAAAAAAAATCAATAAAATATATTTTAAAAATAAATAAATAAAATAAAACATTTAAAATTCAATGGTAACTGCCTAATGAATGATTAAAAAATACCTCTAGAGTGTGGCCTTGGGATTGAGGAGAGAAGAGGGAGAGAGATATTTTTATACTGCATTTTAGATAGTTTTCAAAAACTGGCTATTTTTCCAACTTTAGATATTGCTTTTAAAACGAATACTGGGCTAGAGAATCAAAGCCCAATAGTTTGCCATCTGCAAATGAATTTTCTGGCCTCCGCCGTGTAATTGCTGTGATTAATTAAACCTAACTAGTGCCCAGGATAGCGAGAATAAATAACCTTGTCCTTTCCAACCCCCAAGCTGTGGCTCCATTTTTACACAGCCCTGCTAATTCCACTTGTAATCCCCATGAAGTGCCGGGAGTTCTGTTATTTCTTATCTTTAAGCCTCTTTTTATCTCAGCTGAACTCAAAGGGATCAGTTTTTTAAAAGCTGATGGGTAGGGGAAAGAAAACAATAAGTGACGAGGATGCTGGCAGATGAAAAGCAATGACAATGATTAGACTAGAATAATTAGATATGTATTCCTCCCTGCATAACTCAAAGGGATCGGCATTTCTCTTGTGATAATAGGAACTTCATATATTTCTAAATTACTTTAAGAAAGCTTTTGTTTTCACTGAAAGTGTGTCAGATCCTAAAATATTCCATAATGTATCAAATAAAAAAATATATCAATTCTGTTTCTTAGTTTCAGGGAGGAGAGCTTCTTTTTAACTTTCTACATCTCTTGGGGAGAAAGGGAGGACAAAGAATTGAGAGAAGGTTGAATTGGTGAGTCTCTGGTTAAAGTAGAACCCAGTTTGTTCTACCAGTTGGTTTTGTGTGTTCAGATATTTCTGAAATCTAGTTCCCCACTGGCACTCAGGTAGAAGAGACTTTGATGAATGAAATGATCAAATCTCAGTTTCTTCCACTGATAAAAATCATATGGCTCTTGAATTATCAGGGTTCCTTGAGGCTACCAGAATTCAGAAATAAATATATCTTTTTGGGTAGAGAAGGAAGAAATGAATTAAGGAGGGAGGGAATAAGGAAAGCAATAAAGGAGGGAGGGAGGGAGGAAAAAAGGGAGGGAAATGATAAAAATGTTCTTCAGTGGATAGTGATGATGGCTGTATAACAATATGAATGAGCTTTAAATATCTTAAAATTGTATGTCAATTATACCTCAATAAAGCTAAGAAAAAAAAACACAAAACAATGGGAATGTACAAATGCCACTGAACTATAAACTATGGTGGGAGCAAATATAGCAAAATATTAATTGTTGAATCTAGAAGATATATATTTTGTCATTTTTCTCCTTATTTGAAAATATGCAATATAAAAGTTTGGGTTGTGGCAAAATAAGAATAAATTTCAGAGGGGCCAAGGTCTAAGAAAGAAATGTCCAAAGAGGACCAAAAATCTAGAGAGATGGACTGTATAGAGTGCTAAATGCCACAACCTATGCCCAGAAATAATCCAAATTTAATTTCATTCTTCTATTAAATTTTTGTTGGATATTACCATGTACCAAGCACCAAACCAGATGCTTCACATATATTATTTAATGCAATTTTCACAATGTCTCTAAAACTAGAACCATTCTCCATATTTTGCTGATAGAAAAAACTAAGGCTGGTAGAATTGAATAAATTGGTCAAAGTTATATAGCTATTAAGTAGCCAAGCTAGGATGCAAACAAAAATCTATCCAGTTCCAAATCCTGGGCTAATTGCCACTTGTTAATTTACCATCGGTAATCCTTCTCCTTGACATTCAGTAGTGAAAGGAGAAATTAAGTCTTAATTACACAAGAGATAGAGTCAGACAATGATAACGGGAGGGAGGGAGAGAGGGAGGATGAGACTTGATTCTGGCTACCAGGACTTCAGCAAATGCTTTAGATTTTGGTCTTCAGGATTATATGGGAAAAGTTGTTGGGTCTGAAATCATAATGAGCATAACACATGGATACAGACAGTGCAGTGAAGGCCTGGGAGGGTTTAAGAGTAGGAAGGAGGAGATCAATGGGGAAAAGGGAGGACATCTGTAATACTTTCATCAATAAATACTAAAAAAAAAAAAGATCATATTGAAACCCTAGTATCCTTTTGTCAAGCATCAGAATGCCCCCATAGATTGAGCCTATCTGGCCATGGTGTCTTGGAGGTCTTAAAGAGGTTGCTAAATCAGCTCTTTCTCAGCACTCCATAAGTAAGAGCATAATGAAGCATCCATCTTATATAAAAACTGCTGTTTGAAGTTTTAACCCTGCTATTTGGCTTCTGTAAATGTTTGCTTGCTTAAATAATAAGGAAAATCAGACTACTCCCACTTCCGAGAGGGCATTAAACCTTCCCCGGATAAAATTATCAGTGCTGGCACCAGGCCAGGCCTTTGATTCAGGTCTCAAGGCCCCAGCACATGGGGGCTCTTTAAGAACTTGCAAAGGGGGCTGGAAACACCCCATATTTGGGAGACAAAGAAGATAAAAACATATAAATATGGAAAGTTCTTCCATGTTGGGGTCCAAAATTTGAGAGACATTTTCCTCTGGACCCGCGCATAATAAATGTAACTTCATCTCTCTAAGTATTCCTTGGTTCTTCTCCGGTTTCCTGTAACAATAACTTCTTTTCTATTGTAGTTTGTTCCTTTTCTGCATAGCACCAACAAAACTTTTATTCTTCCTGTACTTGTTTACTTTCTGTCTTCATCACCACATGGTTGGCTTTATGAGAGCAAACAATGTGCCTATTCTTGGCACATGGCACACACTCTATAGCTCCTGGTCCACATTCCGTGAATATTTATTCCGTGAGTATTAAGAGAAGGTCTTCCAGGCAGACATGCCATATCTGCATAGGTCAGGGGCAGATGGAAAGGAGAGATGTTGGGACATTTACTCATCTTATAGAAACTAGAGGGCCCCACTTCCTCAGTCAAGCCTCCTCTCCTTCCCCCAAAAAGACGGGTGAGTTCATGCCCTAAATAATTCAATGTCTGATCCAGAGTAAGTGCTAAAAATATGTCTGTCGAACTGAGCAAAATATAAAGTCACGATTTCCAAAGAGTCCTATTCCAGAGGATGTCACAGAGGTCAAGAGAAATCCAGGAACCAGCAAGATCAAAACTATTAGAGAGAATGAAACTGTGACACCGAGTCAGTCTTGAACTTTAGATCAAGAAATAAAAAAATGTAGATTTTTTTAAATAACTCATTGCCTGAAAATTTTTAAAAACAGACGAGAGTGTTTTCATACACAAAGAGGCAAGTAATGATGGAAACAATCTAATTTTCTGCCTCCAAGGGGCCTTATTAAGCTCTGCAAATAAGTCCATGCTAGGTTGTGATTAAAAAAAAAAAAAATTGATCCTACTCTGGCAAGAAAAAGGAGCCTTATAAATCTCCGTAATGTCAGGAACCAAACAGTGCATTGAATAGGAAACTGATTGGAAGGCCTAAAGAAGAAAATTTAGTTGATTGCAATCCTTGTATGTGACAGAAGTTGGATTTTCTCAGCCCAATTGTGCTCTCCGGGTATCTGACAAGTCTAAACTGCCAGCTTAAAGGTGTTCAATAAATTTCAAGTTGTTTTTTATGTCAAAGGGCTGAATTGAGACAAGCTGTGTTGACTTAAAATTGGACAGCTGGAATTTGTATTTTCAGTTGCTGGAAATTTCAGTGCAGATCTGACAAGTATTGATGATTCTTTATTGACGTGAAGCATTTGTACAGATCATGGGCTTCATAAAGTATCATTCTTTTCAGCTTATAAAAAAAAAAGTCTTGTTTTTGCTATTGAAAAAAAAGACCTATTTTCCGAATATTTTAAAATAATTTTCAGAGCCGAGGATGTAATGAATTGGTAGGGCAGTCAAGATTTCGTGTAGCTTAGAATAAGCAAAACTTGTAATGAGGCCGTTATTAATGTTAACTTCCACGGTAACGGTGTTCCGGGCGTCTCACAAATTGCATAATTTGTCTTGTGTTTCGAAGTTCAATTTACAGGTGCTGCAGGATCAGCCGTGTAGGAGCTGTGATTACAAACAACACTGATGGATTCTGACTGTGGCAAAGGTCAATGCTTCTTCTAGAAAGCCAGAGACGGGGAAGACAGAGGTCTTCCTTCCAGAATACCTACACCTGGAGCAACGCTTGTTTGGTGAAATGCTTTCTTTGGAAAGTTCTTTCCCACCTCTGTCTGAAACACGACTCTCGGAGGAAGGCGGAGATTAATAGCGCATCGGGTTATGCTTAATCTTCCCGCGGTATTTCATTTCGCTCTAATCCTATAGCATTTGCATTTCTGAAATGAGGATGTGTGATGCATGGGGGTGGGACCCGGAGGCCTCATTTGGGGGAGATTTATTATCGACTAAATGACTTTCTTCGCCGATCTCTTTATCTCTGTGTCTGCCAGCTAATCTCCGTGCTCTCTCTTGAACAGATTCTATTACACAAAAATTTATTATTACCCTTTTTTTTTTACATCTTCTACACAGCTGTCAGATACTTATTATGGATAGTAAACCCTAGTTGGCACTTTTCGACAGAGTTAGCAGAGCTGTGTAAGGCACCCACTTGTGAAGGAATATAGCTGAGAAGATGATCTTGACCTTCCAGGTATCCCCAAATTCTTGGTGTTCGAAAGCAAGTTGAGTGTTATCTCCAGACTTGGTTTTAGGCCCAACAAGTCAAATTCCAAGAAATAAGGAACATGGATAAGAGGAATGTTGCTGGCACAACTTCATGCTTGGGCTTTAATAACACTGATAAACAGAGGTTTGGGTTTTAGGTAAAGAAAAAACATACTTTTATTACACACAGGTGAACAGCCCTGGCCACCAGGCTCAGTTGGTAGGAGCGTTGTCCCATACACCAAAAGGTTGCAGGTTCGATTCCCGATTAGGGCAAATACCTACATTGTGGGTTCAATCTCCCATTTGGGCACATACTGGGTACATCTGATTGATGTTTCTCTCATCTTTTAGCACCCATTGTTGATGAGAAATGTGATGTTAGTTTGATGTGCTCTTTCTAAAGTCAGTAAAAACGTATCAACAAATCCTGTGGGAGGGGCATCACTATTGAGTTACTAGTATTATCGAATGCCTTGGAGGAGGCCAGGAGGACCGCTCCTGAGGTCACGTGGCCCTGCAGAGCTGGACAGCAACGTTTTGTTCCAGACAAACTAACAAACATGTCCTCAGTGAGAATTAAAAATAAACACGAGAGCAAAGACAGAGGTAAGACAGAGACACAAGTGATAGGAACTAGAGGAGAAGGATAGGGCCTGGGATGTGAACAGAGAAGAGCTTCTGAGGAAGCTAGAGTCACCTACTCAGCTGAGTATCTGTTACTCACCTGGCTTAAATGTTACTCCGGACCTATCATTTGGCTGATTCCATAGATCAGACATGACTGAAATGCAATCTGGTTTGGAATTTCAGAATAGGTTAGCACAGAGGTCAGCAAACTGCGGCTCGTGAGCCACATGCGGCTCTTTGGCCCCTTGAGTGTGGATCTTCCACAAAATACCACTTGCTGCGGGCGCGCACGTCCAGTGAGATTGAAACTTCGTGGCCCGTGCGCAGAAGTCGGTTTTCGGCTCTTAAAAGAAATTTCCATCATCACACTGTTGACATCTGGCTGTGTTGACGAATGAGTTTGCCGACCACTGGGTTAACACATTGAGTTATCCTGTGACTGAGGGTGCAGGAAGCTACAACCACATTGTGCAGAGAGTTGAGGATGACAGGGGAGATGAAAGTAAAGATGGAGATGAAGATGGGATGGGCTGAAGATAAGAAATGGGGATGAGGATAAGGATGGCATAACAGAGCTGGTCAACTATGGGAAGGCAAGACTAGGCAGATCTTTGATGGAAAGGTCTGAACCAGAGTCAGGAACGTAAAACAGATTGCAGTTCTAATACACAATTCTAGAATGAATTAGAACATCAACAGAAAATAAACAAATTGTTGCTCAGAACAGGGCTCCAGACATAGTAGCGAAATTGGAGTCGGTGGTAAAATAAGGGCGAAGGCAAGCCTTTCATGAACCAAAATCGCTAAATCACGTTGCTGCTGGCTGGACACCAGATGCCAACCTCCTATCTACGAGGCATGAGCTACAGAAGACTACTACTCCCCCCTGCTGGGCCAGGATAAGTGCAAGATGCAGACACGCTGAGCTAGAGAACTGTAAAGGAGAGGCAGACATGTCAGAAGTGTGTGAGTGTGTGTATGTGTGTGTGTGTGTGTGTGTGTGTGTGTGTGGTTTATATGTCCATCCTAAGGCAACTCCAAAGGCAACAAAGTCATAAAATCTGCTTTTCATTAAGCAGTAGCTTTAGCCAGTAGGAACATCCTAAATAGGAATAATATTTTAATATATATTTTTTTATTTTTTATAGAGAGGAAGGGAGAGGAAGAGAGAATGAGAAACATGGATGAGAGAGAAACATCAACCAGCCGCCTCCTGCACACCCTCACTGGGAATGTGCCCGCAACCAAGGTACATGCCCTTGACTGGAATCGAACCTGGGACCCTTCAGTCTGCAGACCAACGCTCTATCCACTGAGCCAAACCGGTTTCGGCAATAGGAGTAATTTTTAATAACTAACTAGAGACCACTTGTCATTGCATTTTGCCTGTGATGCAGCAGATGATACTAGACAAGGGTTAAGTTCATTTTTAAAAATGCAAGCAAAAATATGAACACCTTTTGAAGGAAAGGCCTTTGCAATATTTAAAATTGGAATAGTCCCCGGTTTTGTTTCTGAGAACAGTTGAAGCCTCTCACGGGGGGAAGATGAACCTGACGTGAATTAAGTTCCGTTGAACATCAGATGAAAACAAAATACGGCTGGGGTCTCAAATGGAACATACCTTTTCCAGGGCTGTCAGTGTCGGAGGGAATAGAACTGTCATAAACTAATTGCTCCCCTTGTGTGTGTGTGCGTCACAATATGGAAGTCAACGTCTGGTTTTCCTTCATGCCAGGAAATGCACTTGTGGAGGACCAATAGGGGAGTAACATACAGAGATTGAAAGAAGATGCATGCCGTGTGTGCAAGAAAGGGAAGATCAGCCCTGGCTGGTTTGGCTCAGTGGATAAAGCAATGGCCTGTGGACTGAAGGGTCACAGGTTCGATTCCGGTCAAGGGTACGTACCTTGGTTGTGGGCACAAAGCTGATCGATGTTTCTCTCTCATCAATGTTTCTAACTCTATATCCTTCTCCCTTCCTCTCTGTAAAATACAGTGGTACCTTGAGATACGAGTGCCCTAACATACGAGATATTTGAGATATGAGCCATCGAGCGAGCGATTTTTGCTTTGAAATACGAGCAACATTTGAGATAGAAGTAATGGCGCAGATCTGCTGGCTGCACACGACCCACCAGTTTACCTCGACTCGAGTGTCTCATAGTTTCCCATGCCTCAAGGTTACAGAACGAATTAAAGTCATATCTTGAGGTACCACTGTGTATTGATATTTTATACCAATAAAATATACTTTAAAAAATTCTAGAAAGAGAGAGAGAGAGAGAGAGATAAAGAGAGAGAGAAAGATCTGAGCAAGAAACAGGATGCTAAGAGAGACTCAGGAAAGAAAAAGGATTCACCACCGCAAACAGTTAAGAAAAAAGCTTATTTGCAGTATCCTTTATGAAAGATGTGTGCCTGCTGATTGTTGTAACTTTCAAAGGAGGGCTTCTGGCCAGCACACCTTCACAGTTGAGCCCTTGCAGACATGCACTCCTCCTGCATGTTAAGGCTTGTGATGGAGTGACAAAATCAGAGGTCTTTTGTGGTCCTTTCTGGCTACGTTTATTTTAGGACAGTGACAGGTAGAAAAATGACTGCGAATCCAAAGGACAAACTATGTTCGCTTTCCTCTGTCTCCTGCTGCTTCAAACAGGAAGTCTTCAAGGGCAAGAAGAAGGAGCAAGTGGGTTTTTGAGAACAAAGTGCTTTGCTCTCATTCATAGATATTAATAGGCAGCTCAGACTTCAGGGTCACTTTGGGTTAGAGTCCAGTTTTTGTAAAAGGAAATATTCACATCCTCTGGAAACACAAAAATAAGAGAGCAGCTAGGCAGCGGCTAGAAACTGCCACCGTGTGCTACAAAGCTAGGTGTATCCTCCATCCATTCACCACCACCACCTCCCGGTGCCATTCCCAAAGTTAGCACAATACCAAGGTCACTGCTAAAATATAGTGAAGAACCAAGTGACTTAAGGAAAGGAAAACACATTGAAAAAATCAAATGGTCCATGTCCCAACTTTCAACCCACAAATAATCCCACTTCAGAAAACCGAGATCCTTCTTTCTAAGATGCCTATCAGAGATTTTCATGCCTCACAAAGCATCTTAAAGGAAACAGCTATTGAAGAACTGGGATTTACCCTGGCTACGGTGGTGGAGCATCGACTATGAGCCAGGAGGTCACAGTTCGATTCCCAGTCAGGGCACATGGCTGGTTGCAGGCTCAATCCCCAGTGTGGGGCGTGGAAGAGGCAGAGGATAGATGATTCTCTCTCATCACTGATGTTTCTAACTCTCTCCCTGTCTCTTCCTCTCTGAAATCAATAAAAGAAAAATTTCTTTAAAAAAAACTGGGATTCAGAAGTTCTGGGTTCAGTGAAATGGGGCAAATTCATGTCACCTCTCTGCACCTCAGTTTCTTTATTTGTGAAGAAGAAACAATGTCAGTGCATTTAGGGTGGTCCTGAATGTGAAAGGAGATTACTTATACTTTGTGAGCTATGCTTTGCCAGTGCTAAAGATGGGACCTTCCACTATCTTCCACTACGTATCATTTTTGTAATATCAACTTTTAAAAAATCCAAGAATTTATTCTTCCAAGTATTAAATGCAGCTATCATCAGATTTTGAAAATACGAAGCTCCTGCCTCCAATAAACTTTCTGCCTGTGGTCCTACTATGACTTTGTAACCATGTCTCATGGATAAGCATCTAACATCTAAATAATAAAGAGTGGATATGCAAATGGTTGTGACGCCCTCACATGTAAAGACCGATCAGCAGGAGGCGTGGGTGGGCAGGGACTTGCCTGGGGCTTGCATCTCTGCCTCTGGCATTGGCCCCAGGGATGGGGACATGAGGCTCAAAACCCCACCCCCGGCGGTGGCCCTGGGGATATGAGGCTCAAAGAAACCTACTTCTTTAGGGCAATGGATCACGGGGCTCCGCACTGTGAAAGGGCACAGGCCAGGCTGGGGGACCACCGTTCAATGATTCTTTAAGCAAAGACACACAGGAGAGAGATTGTTTTGCACATCTGGTCTAATTAGCATATTACACTTTTATTATTATGGCTGCTCGACCTAAATTTGGAAGATAACAAAATATATAAATTAACAGAGGAAAGGGCCTGATTTATTCTTCTGAGCTGGATTTGATATGACACACTGTCTCCCATACGGCACTCATAGACAATGCTCACACGTTCTACAGTTCAGACTTTGTATTATAAGTAACATCAAGGAAAAGCAGGTGTGGCCTGAAGTTCTTAGAAACTCTGTTCTGCCAACTTCGCTTGAACCATTTTGTGTGTTTTTATTTTCAGACTCTAAGCAGGTTTTCTAGGAGGGTTATGCATCGTGATCCATTCATCCATCAAACAATTCGGGGTGTCGGAATGAATATAAAGAGTACGTAAGACATCCTGGGGCAGAAATGGCATTGATATGGTCAAGAGACACTCCACAAAGCGGTGGGGATGCATAGGAATCACCAACAATGAGTAAAAGTTTCCTCGTCATAAATCATGAGGTAGGACACACCAACTCAAGAGAAAACGCTCTTGGCCTGCTCAGCAAACAGTCTGTAGCTCAGAATAAACCCAGAAAACACTGAAGAAGGAGCAGGCATTGGCACCGTGTCCTAAGCTGCCTTTTATGTCACGCTGGGTAGTCTGAATTTCGCTTGTATTCAAACGAGAGGGAGAATTTCATCAGAGCAGTAACATTAAGAATTAACTTCAGCAGAATCAATTTGACCAACATGTGGGGAAGGGATTGGAAGAGAAAGGCTGAGACGGGATGCCAGTCAGAAGGCTGATGGGGGATATGAAAGTCTAAGTGCTCCTAAACAGCAGACCTCCCATTCCGAATTTCACAGCGGTTGCTGAGGCCCCCGTGGAGACGGGGTAATAGGTGGCAGCTTCTGTGAGCCATTAGATTCCACAATGTGTCTTCGCCCTCACAGCTCATACAGAGAAACAGACTTCGGTCCATCAGCTGTACAACAAAAGCACTGAGCTTTCTTAGGAGGCAAGTTTAACCCAAGCTTTCCTGGATCTCACGGGATTGGGTTGCTAGTCTAGATAGACTGATATCAGCATCCATAATCCCAATGTTACGTATTTCTTTTCTCTCTACTTACACAGAAACGCCCTCCCTCTGCTTTCTCCAAGTCTCAGCCAGTTAAGTCTGAGAGCCTCCAGAATGCCTCTCAGGGAAGACTGATGAGCATCACTGC
This sequence comes from Lasiurus borealis, assembly GCA_004026805.1. Classification (NCBI taxonomy): domain Eukaryota; kingdom Metazoa; phylum Chordata; class Mammalia; order Chiroptera; family Vespertilionidae; genus Lasiurus; species Lasiurus borealis. The sequence continues at coordinate 6,821 of PVJN01005244.1, read as the reverse complement.
CGTTCGGCCAGTCAGCCTTCCAAAGCCTGCTGGGTACCATGGCCCCTAAATGAGAAACCATCTCTATGACACTGGAACTACCCTAGAGCGAGAAGAGAAGGTTGAGCTTTGATGAAGAAGAGGATAATGCTTGAAGCTACATTCCGTTGCATGACTATTTTAGCTTGGGTTTCTAGAAGCAGAGTCTGAGACAGGGGTTTGGGTACACATGATTTACTGATGCAGTATTCTCAGGAGAGTGGGGATGAGGTAAGCAGGAGGGAGCAGGAGAAGATGCAGACCGAAGATGCTGGTTCAGCTCAAGACTAAACTCAGGCTGGCCCCAAGGGAAGACCTCCAGCACAAGCTGCACTACAGAGTTGGTTCCCCCTTCAGGCAAGGGGGCGACCTTTTATATCCCTACAGTGGTTCCTCGAGATACGAGTGCCCTAACATACGAGATTTTTGAGATATGAGCTGTCGAGCAAGCGATTTTTGCTTTGAAATACGAGCAACATTTGAGATAGGAGTAATCGCGCGGATTGGCCGGCTGCACAGGACCCACCAGTTTACTGCCACTCGAGCATCTCATAGTTTCCCACGCCTCAAGGTTACGGAACGAATTAAACTTGTATCTCGAGGTACCACTGTATTTCTGTCAGGCATTGGCTAAAGAGTTGTTGGGGTGGCCGGTAGGGGTTTGCGCATAACTCCTGGAGCAAGACAGGCTTTGGTTGGCTGAAGGCAACTTTCTGGAGAAAAAGACAGAGCCATTAGCAGCCACCACCACAGGATGGGTTCTTCAGCTCAGAAACAGGGATCTGAGTGGCTATCAACAGCATCCCCACCCTGTGAGTTCCAGTGCCAGTCTGCTTAGAGTGAGGGTTACAAGGTTTAATAGCAGAGCTCCTCCCTATTTCCATGTACACCATTCCTGCTTTCCACAAAATATATATATGGGGTCAGGAAACACAGGAATTACATAGACAGTGAAACAGCCAGGATTACTCTTTCTCTCTAACAAAAATGGGCTGCTGTACATCACACGGTAGAAAGCAAAAGACATTCTGGGGGTCTACAAACATGTAGTGCAGACTTGGCAGACAGTGTGTGTGGTAGTCTGCCATGAGAACCCTCATTTTCGCCTCCTTTCCCGTGGCCTTACGCTCCACGTGACTTTGCAGCTTTTCTCACTGAGAGAGAAAGTCTGTTCTCCCATCCTATCCTTTGAATTTGGGCTAAGCTGCATGCATCTTGCTCTGGCCAAGAGAATGTGGCAGAAATGCCAGTGTCCCGGTGGCGGGCCTACATCTCAAGAAGCTTCGCGTGTCTCTTCTTGCCCTTCAGAGCCTCTGTCATCACCACAAAAAGACAGGCGCAGGCCAGGCCTGTGGGGAATGAAGGATACTTAGTGGAGAGCCAGGTCATCCCAGATGTCCCAAGCAAGGCCATTCCAGATTAGCCACCAACCAGCCAACTCATCTGCAGACTCATGAGCGAGCCCAGCCAAGATCAACAGCCACCAAACTGTCCTCCAGACAATTCCAGACATAATAATCACCTATTCTTGTCTACTACCTGGATTGGTGGGTATTTCGGAGCATCATTGTGGCAAGAAGTGACGGTCACAGTGGGTACGCCGTAAATGTTTATTGCACAGGAATCGGTATGTTATGTGACACAGAGCAGCACCATCAGGAACGAGTTGGACCGAGGCAGAGAAGGGAGAATTTATTCCTCCGGTCCAGTCCCGGAACTAGGTCCAAGCAAGGCCTCATCAGAAACCGGGCCAACGTGGAGTGATATTTCTAGAAGGGACGGCAGTGATGGATGTGGAGGTGCAGTGATAGATGTTTCCAGAACGGTCCCCGCTCTAGCAATCTATCAGACCCGGTCTTGGCGCCCGCCCCGCTGGCAGGAGGAACGCAGGCCTGGCACAGAGTGAAAGGCAGGAGGGTAGCCATCGGCACACACGGAGCAGGATGCTCAGTCTTTAGGAGATGCTGCTGGTGTTTCGGGCCAGCCCCGCACCTTCTCTCTCCGTCGCCTCAGAGTTGGCAACCGAGGGCAATTAAGTGGAAAGGCACTTAAGAGCAAGAGCCTGGGAAGCATACTTTATCCCTGTCTCCGTCTCACCGGTGCGCAGGCCCATTTTTAATTTTTGTCCGGCGGCCGCTACAGGAAACAGGGGAGGTAAATCAAAGAGTTACTCTTCATGAGGCCTTTGAGACTGTGCCCATAAGTTATTCCTGCGGTTATTTTATTTATTCTCGTGCTAGAGGCGATTGCGTTTTTTTCTTGGATCCTTTCCTCCGGTTGCTCTTTTCCAGCACCTTCTCTCCTGCTCTCGGCTCCATTCTCTCCGGGTGGAACATGGTCCTGGTTAAAAGACACACCCCACACGCCCCGTCTCCGGTGGTTCATTTCAGCTGTATTAGCAGTGCAGCCCTCCCCTCTGGCTGTGCCTGTTAAGTTCACACTGAGGATGTTTGAAAAGAAATCTTGCCGCAGCCAGAGATCATTTTCTACCTGACAGCCCACCCTACGTGGCAACTCTGTGAGCATCCAGCCATATTCTTCTTCTTTTTTTCTTTTTGTTCAATGTGAAACTTATCTTGGGGGAAATATGAGTTTTCCAGTTTATTTCTTTCAATCCCAAATAATCGTGGCTCCATAGGAAAACACGGCATCACAGCAGGGAAGCACTGAGTGAACAATGAGTCCTGACAGGACACGGGGCAGCAGGAGAAGCTCCGCTCAGAAAGAAGAAATGTGCATCACTCCTTCCTCCCGTTCTTCCTGTTCTGTCTCCTGCTTTGGTTGCTTGTTCTTAATCTACTGATTTGGCTCTGGGTCTCAAGACCAGGCTGGAAACTACTAGAATATTTATGTCCTCCATGTCCTTGGCAAAAATCACAGACACACACACACACACACACACACACACACACACACACACACACACACAAAGGCTTAAATACTCACAGGCAAGGATGCTCCCTTCCCCCACTGCCACCGCCAGAGAATAAACAGGAGAGAGCAGGAAGGCAAAGACCTGATACAGGGGCCCTGCTGGGGAGGGGAGAAGAGAAGAGGCTAGCGTTTGAGGCACCTCTTCCTCCTGACACCTTCCTCCCACTGGCTTCAGGGGCCTGTGACCTCTGTGAATGCGTAAACCTTCGGAGAGTCTTTTGAAAGTGAGAGACATGACCCGCAGATACACCTACATGTACATGCGTCTATACGTGGGTCTGTTGTTCCAGTTATCATGAGTCATTGGCCCAAAGAAAGCATTCTCTGACCTAAGATCCACGCACAATTGTCTTTCTACTAATGGCAGAAATGTCTGCCTCGTTCCCTCGATGCCCGCTGAACTTGACTCACGCTCTGCAGGTTTCTCCTCTTGACTTTGGGGGACAGCTCCGCCCCTAACCAGCCTGGATTTCCCACACTCCGTTCCAACAAGTGCACTTATTACAGAGGAGCACACGCCACCCCTGGACCTTACAGAAAGGTATTTTCTCCAGCCCTTGGGGTCTGCAAGGCACGTGACTTCCTTCAGGGTGCCAGATGAAGATCATTTTACTCACTAAAACTCATTTGAGCCGAAACCGGTTTGGCTCAGTGGATAGAGCATCGGCCTGTGGACTGAAGGATACAAGGTTCGATTCTGGTCAAGGGAATGTACCTTGGTTGCGCGCACATCTCCAGTAGGGAGCGGCTGATCGATGTCTCTCTCTCATCGATGTTTCTATCTCTCTATCCTTCTCCCTTCCTCTTTGTAAAAAATCAATAAAATATATTTTAAAAATAAATAAAATAAATAAAACTCATTTGAAAAATGAGAAGAGTATCTAGAGTCAAGCTGCTTTGGCTTAAAATCTAGTCTCAGCACTGTCTAGCTGTTACACACTTGCTGATGCTCAGATTCTTTCAAATTAAAGGGGAATAATAATAGCCCTCACCCAAAGTTTCAGTAGTGATTAAATGAGATGATTCTTAAAAATACAGCCTAGATGGCACTCATATGTAGAATCTAAGTAGCAAAATAAACTGATGCACAGAGTGGATCCAGAGACATGGAAGCACGGAACAGAGTGCAGAATCTCAGAGGGAAGGCAGGGGAGGGTGAGTGGGTGGGTGGGAGGTAATCAACCAAAAACCTTGTATGCATATATGCATAACCCATGGACACAGACAATAGGATGGTGAAGGCCTGAGGTAGGAGGGAGAGGATGGGGGGGCAGACTGGAGGGGGTCAATGGTGGGGAGGGGAGACAGAGACATACATAATACTTTCAACAATAAAGATTAAAAAACAAAAAAACAAAAAAACAGCCCTGACTGGTTTGGCTCAGTGGATAGAGCATCGGCCTGTAGACTGAAAGGTCCCAGGTTTGATTCCAGTCAAGGGCATGTACCTTGGTTGCAGGCACATCCCCAGTGGAGGGTGTGCAGGAGGTAGCTGATTGATGTTTCTCTCTTATCGATGTTTCCAAGTCTATCCCTCTCCCTTCTTCTCTATAAAAAAAATCAATAAAATATACATTTTTTAAAACAAAACAACCTAATGTATGGCTCAGCAACAAAACAATACTAAATAAACTATATTATTTTATTAATTACTATTGTTAGAATGGAAAGCCTTTAAAATAAAGATTAAATTATATTTAGTCATAAAATAAGTAAAATAATTAAAATAGAATAATTAAAAATCTTATTTTCTATAGTTGGATATAAGAAAACTATATATATAATGTGTGTGTGTGTGTGTGTGTGTGTGTGTATAATCTTTCAAGTGAATAGTGACTAAGTGACTATACTTGTCCAATTCTCCCAGGCTGGTTAAGAAATGGAACTAAGGTGACTCAGGACCTCCATGGCTGTGGAGCCTCCATGCTATCCCTAACTGAAATGTGTCTCTGGTTTCGTTTTCTGGGCTCTCATTCTCAGGTTTGAGAAGCAATGTTATGTTGGCTTTTGAAACATAATTTGGAAGCTGTCCTTTTTACTCTGTGCTTAGGAACAATTTAAATCACAGGGAAGTTTCTGTTCCTTGAAGGTGAAAGAATTCACCCGGGAGACCATCTGTGCCTGGCACTGTCTTAAGGGAAAAGTCTTTAAAACTTTCTCAGTCTCTTGCATGTTTGCCCATGCAGAAATCTCTCTATCTTCCAGGTTTCATTCTAGTCACTGGTATTTTCCTAGAAAATTATCCATTTCACCTAGCTATTCCGATTTATTTGAAGAGAGTTCTGTAAAAGATTATTTTGTAAATTTTTGGAGCTTCTGTCTTCATGGTAAGCTTTCAGTTGTAATTCTGTGTATGCACACTTCTTTCTTTCTCCACTCCCACTTTTCCACCCATTTGATTAGGCAACTCGGGGTTACCTACTCAGTTTCACCTGCTTTTCTAAATAAGCTCTTGGGTTTACTGCCTAATTCTGCTGTTTTCCTATTTTCTAAGGAACCCATTTCTGTGTTAATTCAATTATTCCCTTATCCCTGCTTTTTTCAGTTACTTGATTTTTTTTGCAACGTCCTTGATATAGATGCCTAATACATACCATAATGACTATTGTAGTTATTGTTGCTATTTGTATAATTAACTTTAAATAGATGAAAATGTCCATTTTTACTACCTTTGAAATGAAAAATATTTAGAGAAATTTTTAACTTTTTAAAGTAATAGTTTTATTTGTTTTTAAGCTCATTTCAGGTTTGGTCAAAGAGAAAAGTTTGAACTATTCCCAATGATGGTATTTATTAGCTATAGGGTAAGTATATCTTTGTTAGATCAAATTTACTAATTATATTATTCAGACCCATTAGAGCTTTACTAGTTTTTAAAAATATATATGTTTTTTTATTGATTTTAGAGAGAGAGGGAGAGGGAAAGATAGAAGCAACCATGATCACTTAGCTGCCTCTTGTATGCCCCCTGCTGGGGATCAAGCCCTAAACCTGGGCATGTGCCTTAACCAGGAATCAAACCTGCAGTCTCTTGGTGCATGGATTGATGCTCAACCACTGACCCACACAAGCCGGGCTATAGCTTTCCTGTTTTTGATTACCTGTATCTCATCAGTCCTGGTGGACTTCCCTTCTACCCTGGTGTTTGCCAGCTTCTTCTCCATTCCTGATAGGTTGTATATTTCAGGTTTTTTAAGCTCACCATTCCCCACTTTTTAAAAGTTCACATTCTTGCCAGTTCCATTTTACAAAAGTACTTGTTTTTGCTAACAAAAGAAAATATGAAGAGGATTTTTTACTTTTATTTAAAAAAAAAGCATTTGGCATGTGTTTTACAGACCATTGTTACAGAGGCGGTGCACACCCAGAGCAGTCTCTGCTTTTACTACACCATCCCTCCAGGAGTACCTGTCAGCCTTCTACCTGAGGGACCTCGCCTCTCACATTTCTCAGCACCCCCTCCCACTCCACCACTTTATTTTCCATTCTCTAGCCAAGAAAAGCTTCATGTGACCCAAATCTGGTCATTCCTCTCTCCTACCTAATGCATCCAGGGACTTCCATTCACCTTTAAGAAGAAATCTGAACTTGAAGAGACATAAAAGACCCTTCACTCCTGCTGCTTAATCAGTCAGCCTCTCTCTAAACTCTTGTCCCTTTCAACATGAGGCTGCTTCCATTGCTCAAATACACCTTGGTCTCTGCTTCCAGATCCTTCTGGATGCTGTCTTGCTTTGCCTAGAATATTGCCCTTCCCTCTTCTTTGCTGCTCACATTCTGTTACTATGATTTGTTTTGCTACTATTGTTCTGTTATTCTCTGTTTTCATGTGTCCTCACTTTTTCATTTAGTTTGTGCCTTCTATCACA